>CM035785.1:9522355-9762355 GCA_020466265.1 Siphamia tubifer | reverse complement strand
CCATAAAGACCCAGTGCTACTTTTGTGGCTGATTATTTCTCTTTACTGAACCTTTTTCAAGAGTTTTATTACCATTTTTATATTATACTCTATATGTAGTACTTTTCACTTGCAGTCATATATTATTGGATGTCCAATATACATCTATATATATATATATATATATATATATATATATATATATATATATATATATATATATATATATATATATATATATATATATATATATAGGGATACATGATCCATAGTTAAGAAAAAAAAAAGATGCATAAGAATAATACTGCAAATAATTACAGTTATATTTACAGTATACAAAGATATAAAAAAACTGTTCTCAACCGCCTATTTTGTAAAGGCATGAGCGCCAATGATTCCACAGTTTCGACGTGAATCTCACTGAGCTGATCTTGGGACAAACCAGAGTCTGTACAATGGCGTCGGATGAACTGGTAAGTCTACATATGAATTTATAATAACAATGCTGTAGTGCAGCAGGACAAGCACGAACCCCACAGTCAGCAAACATTTGACTGGCACTACAGTGTCTAGGCATCTTTAATAATACAATCTTTAATAATTTTATACATATATATATATACATCCTCTTCCATATTGTTCACAGATATTTAAGTCAACCACAGGGAACATTCCATTCTCTTCTGTAGGTAATACAGGACCTCTACCATGTCCTATATAGTGTTCTTCTGTCTTTAACATCTATACTTTTTAACCCGGTCTTTGACCACTTGTGTCAATACTGTCGTGACATGGTTGCTAAATGACCACATTAGCAGATTTCGCATCAGTGCAACACAAAACCCTGTTAATCGGAAGATAAATGACGAAATAAATACAATCAATATGCTTTCCTGGTTTAAAATTCACTCGTGCCTGTCATTTGATGGAGGCAGTTATTTCAATTAGCTTCTTCTTTTTCTTTTTCTTTTTTTTCTTTTTTCTTTTTCTTCAAACAGCCACCGCCTGCAGCCTTCACTTTACCTACATTTCATTTAAAGCGCAGGGAGCATGCTCATCAATCGACAGAGTTTAAATGACCATAAATTAATGAAAGTAAATGACCTAGCGTTAGCTGGCTGGTTTCATTTTCATCTATTGCCTGCAGCCTCTTGTTAAAAACCAACATAAAGGTAGTGATTAGATTAGAATTAAGTAATGATTGGTGACCGAACAGGGATGTAGGATAGCATTACTCAATTATGTTTATTGCAGGTTGTGAATGTGTTTATCCAATTAGTGTATAAACATGATTTATATGAGTAAATGTAGCAAAAGCATGCTACCGCTGTAATGGTTATCTATTCACTGTTACAGCTGCATGCGCCCGTGTATGACTGTATTATCACACTCCATCTGCTACTTTTTACCCCTAGACGTAGAAAGACAGAAACACTGAACTTACAAATGTTGTTTCTCTCTGGAGAAAGGGTGAGATAGTGATTTGACGCTCTGTGGTCGGTTGGCTTCCACCTTTGGATGGAGAGGAGCTGTGACTTTGTGAATAAACAGTCGTATCTTTTCCACCACATTACTGCCTTGTTTTACATCGTAAACCTGAGGAGGGAGAAAATAATAGTATGGTTATGAGTAGTAGGTTATGAGCAGCATAAAACTATAAATACATTTTCAATCATCTGTACTGCCCTACAAAGCAAAAAGGCAGGAACTGCATTTTTTTTTTTGGTGAAAATGAGTTGCATTTAAATCATTTTTTGTTATGTGACAAATAATCCCATCTCAAATGTCTGTTATTTTGGAGAAAATTGGTGGGTGTTTGTAAAGTAACTGCAAAAAGTACTCGTAAAACAAAGCAAAAAGGCAGGAACTGCATTTTTTTTGGGTGAAAATGAATTTTTTTTTAAAAAACATTTAAATCATTCTTTGTCATGTGATAAAATATCCCATCTCAAATGTCTGTTATTTTGGAGAAAATTGGTGGTAACTGAAAAAAGTACTAGTAAAACAAAGCAAAAAGGCAGTAAAGACCCTGCCCCAATAGTTTGTTAATCCCTGTATTAGACTGAAACAGATGATGGGATTACAGTATTTATCGCACACTGTCAATGAATGGTTTTCATGAAGGTTTTTATATATAAGGCGCATTAAGTGAAGTAAAAAACATGAGATAAAAAGTTAAAATTATGAGATAAAGTGAAAATTCCCAGTCACTAAGTACTACCAGAATTAATCCATATATAAGGCGCTCTGTGGTTTTTGCAGAACTAGGTAACATGTAATAACAATACTGCCTCACGTCCAATAATCTACCTACAACTGCTGCAGCTGAACAATAAGAGAACTTTAAGGTCATTTTTGTCAGTTTGGTGTCTGTGCAGTTACTGACTTTTTACTTTGTAGGAAAGAATAATGAATCTAACATGCTTCGATTGTAGCACCTGAAAAGAACAGAAAAAAAGAAAAGAAGAGAAAAGAGAAAAGAAAAGAAAAGAAAAAAGAAAAGAAAAGAGAAAAGAGAAAAGAGAAAAAGAGAAATGAAAAGAAATGAAAAAAGAAAAGAAAAGAAAAGAAAAGAAAAGAAAAGAAAAGAAAAGAAAAGAAAAGAAAAGAAAAGAAAAGAAAAGAAAAGAAAAGAAAAGAAAAGAAAAGAAAAGAAAAGAAAAGAAAAGCATTTGGAGCATTATAAAAACAGAACAAAATAAAACATAGCATAGAATCAACAAAATGTGCAAAAACATGCATATATGCACAAAAGATAACATAAGATAAGACTGTATTAATTCCATCATGGTGACATTTCATTTAACAGCAGCAACATACAACAATGTAATAGAACGATAGCTAGCTTGTCCGCACCAGCCGCTATTGACACAAGATCGTGAAATAAAAAATATATGTTATGCAACAATGAGGAACATAATCCATAAAATAAACTAAGAAAATACAATGATTTTTGTCATTTTTACATCTACATTAACAAAGAAAATACTGCATCCTGCCCTAAGAGGCCAAATAAAATAAATGTACTATTTGCTTAAATTAGATTTGAAACCAGAACCTATAATTACTAAAAAACCAACAAAAGAAACACAAAGCAAAACCTCAATATGTACAAAAGTATTTCCACTCGGTTGTACATTTTCCCACGCATGAGAGACAAACAAAACACACACCATGGCACTTGGATTTACTTAAGGCCAACAGTAGTACATATAGCTTCTACTATTACAGGCCTTCAATACACCACTGTTAAAAAAGTGGGAAGACAATAGGTGACAGGAAGTAAACTACACCTCTATTATTATTATTATTATTATTATTATTATTATTATTATTATTATTATTATTATTATTATTATTATTATTATTATTATTATTATTATTATTATTATTATTATTATTATATTGTGTGTGTGTGTGTGTGTGTGTGTGTGTGTGTGTGTGTGTGTGTGTGTGTGTGTGTGTGTGTGTGTGTGTGTGCCATTTTACAGAGGGTGTACTTCTCAGTGGATGGAACCCAAATTAAACCTTGACAATAAAACAACAATTCTCATGATTCTAATGCATTTTTATAGCATGGTAATTACTTTTTCATGACACTAAATATCTTCAGGGGCTTATTTTGCTCACATCTTCAGTTAAAATATGGTACAAATAGTTTGTTGTTGAACAAACAATTGCTAATAAAAGCTGATTTAAATGGAACCTGACATCTTTTGTGATTTTGCAAGTTAGTATCAGACCCATAAAGAGCTGTATAAAATTAAAAAATAAACATCTCTCTTATAACATCTCTTATAACAGTTGTATCTTACAATATAACAACTTAGATTATGCTCACTGTCATTATTAGATTTAATTTAATCAAAATTAATGACAGGTAAGCGTGGATTCACAATACCAGGAAGTAAGCATAGAATTGATGTAATTTTTACATTTTTATGTCACTTTTGTTTTTTTTTCATATTTTACATCCCGCCTTTTTCAACTACTTAAGTATTTTATTTTATCGCGGCAAAAAAATCAGCTTTTAAATGGAAACATGATCATAACCTCACATTCATTGTGATGATTATTGATGAAAATGTTTACAGGCCCATGAATACAACCCTGTGGAACCCCTTCCAGAGTAAACTCTTTTCTTTCTACACTCAGCAGAAAATGTTAGATGTTAACTCATTCACTGACAGGTGAATGAGAAGAGAATATTGACGCAGAATATAGTTAATATTATATAACATTATGCTCTATACTATATTATAATATCATATAATATACTACAATAAAAGACTAAGACTACATTAGTGTGGCACCCATCAAAATAAAGTGTCGACTCTTCATTTGGATTTGAATTGCAATGGCAGTGAATGAGTTAATAAAAGACTAGAAATTATGATGTACAATGCTGTTAAATTAAGCTTTTTTAAAATGTTGCCACACCCAAAATAATAATAGCAACAGTCATGACCAGTAATTATATTTTTACATCACACTGCTTTAAGATATGTTTAATTATTGAAAATTCATTAAAATATTGTAAAAAAAAAAAAAAAAAAACACCAAAAAAAGCAAAATAGTCAAGCTATAACAAAACAAGAATGCACTCCAATATTGAGTCTCGGTCTAAATAAATACCTTAAATGATCATTATCCATGCACTCCCATAATCTACCTGTCACTTCATATGAACTTAATGGTGTGTTATAACATCCCATGGGAGTCAGGTTAACAGGAAAGATTCACCTTGACGTGTTTCAACAACTGATACATCACCTTTAGCAGTGTTGTACATGAACGAGTTCATTGAACGATCGTTTATGAACTATATCATATGATGAACGTGAACGACACGTTCACTTTTGCCATTTGAACGGGAAGTTGTGAACGCGGTTATTCTGGCATTTATTGAACTGCGCTCTTATGTCGTTCACATTTCGTTCTTACCACGTTGTAATTATTGAGTCCTATAAGGTATAAAATGGGATCAAAACACAGCATTATCATAGATGTCATTTTTGTTTTATTCTAAACTAATGTTGGAAACATAATGTTGTGGAATAACCAATGAGAAGCGTTGTGGGCGGGGCCGAGAGAGAGAGAGAGAGAGAGAGAGGTGCACAGAGTTTTTGGGAGCGGAGAAAAAGAGTTAAATGTACAGAGTGTGACCAGCGAACAGAGCAGGTGTTGTCCCGTTCTTGGAAATAAACATTGAAAATGAAGCTGAAACTGCTCCTTATGTTCTAAGAACCTGCAGATGGAAGTTAACCCTGGGAGGAGGACGACATTTTCCCCTGATTTCCTGACTACGGTCAGGATAACGTCAGGAACAGTTAATAATAAGTTTACAATAATAACACAAAAAAGAACAAAAAAGTTCATTTTGGGATCCATGAACTTCTAGTTCATAATTTGAACTGAACTAATTCATATTGAGTAACTTGAACTGAACTTTGAACTAGTTCCTAATCAAGGTGAACTTTCCCAACATTGACCTTTAGTTAGTTCAACTTTAAATACATGTGATTCATTAATGAGTCCAACCACTGATTGGCAAAGTACCTTCTTCGTCGGCATTTTGAGCTTCATGAATTCAGCCTCTCGACAAAGGACGTTCCAGGGAGCGTGGATCTTCACAAATCCAATTCCAGGGATCTTAGTCTGAAACAAAAGCAAAGATAGGTTTTTTTTACGACAACATTTTGTCAAAGCCACTGCAGAAACAGGAACAGTTTTGTGTAAATAATCAGGACACTATAAATGGCAATGCAATTTCCATCTTTTCTGTTAAATTAAAAGCTGTGTGGTCTGCGCCACCAAATATAAGAAAATCCCCAAATTCGTGTCTTTGTTGTTGCATATTAGATTTTCTCTGCAGCCTCCACAGTTATGTAAAACCACTCATACACTGCCAGACTCACTTCACACCCAGTTACACTGACCTGTCTGGATACAGAAATACTGAGCAACTGGTTCAACTGAGGCAAAGCTGATTTACAGAATAATAAATGACACTTACTGAGCTTTTAGATACATTACTGGGAAATTAAATATGCTTTGTTGCCTCTGCTTGGCTTGTTTTTGATTCTAGGAATATAGGAAATGACACTTTTTTTAATAGAAAACTCACTTTTGACACAAACAGATTCAGACAAATGCAAAATATTACGAATCTGAACATAATCAGTACATCTTATAAACAGTTTTATCAAAATATAGTCACAGAAAAAAATATTAAACCGTCAAAACTTATAAAAATCAATGGTTATTCATTGAAATAACTTCTAAACCACTTATCCTATCAACACATGTAGTTGGTGTTGTCTTTTTATAGTCAACAGATATGACCCATGTGGATGTTGAGAGGGTTACCATGGAAACACCATCAGCTTCTACAACATTGACTCATCAGTGAAAAACCTTGGAGATGCATTAATGACAGTGGATGGAAATAGTTGGTTTATGTTCAGTTTATGATATAGTTTGAGTGTAAAAGACACTTTTCTCTATATATCAGTCCCTCCAGGATTTCACAGGCTTTTTTTGAGATTGTTTTGTCCTAAAAATGTCTGATTTGAACTTTTCCAAAAAATTGCAATGAAAGTTGTGGTGCTTTTTAGGCTTTTGTTGCAGGAGGAAGTGAAAGTTGTGATAAATAGTTGCGATTTTCCCTTTTTTGTAATCAAAATTAAGTAATATTTTACATGTTTAGTTAATTCAAAGTCATTTTGACATGGTCCTCAAAATTACCTTTTACCGAGATGGAAAATAAATGATAACAAGGATTACACAAATGCAATTTTTCCAAAAGCACCTATTGGTTCAAAGGTAAAAGTGCATATGACCTCACAACATTATATGAAGTTATAAACCATTAGTCAAAAAAACATTACTAGTACTGTGTACTGTGTAGTAGAGGCAGTTTCTCTTGACAAAAATAGAACAAAGACATTACCTGGATGACAAAAAATCTGCCAAAAAATGCACTTCTTGGTACTAGTGCATCATATTAATCGGTAAATGTGAACTGCTGTACGCACACGTTGCTTCATATTGTAAGGTAAACAGGAAAGGTCAATTAACTAAACAGATTCCATCAACCACTAACATGAAATAAGAATTACAACACAGATGATAACAAATTAAAATCACAATCTCTGTCCATGTACTTTTGTTATGCTTAAAAGATCAGATTTTACCCAGAATTTCCAGATTTCAATGGATTCCATTTTCCATTAAAAAACTGTAATAAAAATCCAGTCAAACTTTCGACTGAATGACGTCTCTAAAATTTGCCCATACAATTTAAAGCCATTTAACATGACATTTTCAGTTTCAGTTCTCATACAGTGATTTGCCCTTTACAGAAAATATAAAGATTTCTAAAGGATCAAGCTGTGATATATCTGAAGTTCCACTAATGGATGGTGCAATCTATTAAAAGTCAAAGATCATTTTGTTGTCATTTTCCTCTGTATGAAAATTACCAAAATGAAGCGAAAGAAAAAAAAAAAGTTTCCTGTGTCCACTAACTTAGCAGAGCGGAGAATATTAAACAACTATATGAACATCTTTTGACAAACATGTGTTTTAATAAGATAAGATCTAATAATAAACAGGCGACTGACTTTGGAGTCGGTTAAAAGACAAAGTTAAAACAATTAGCTGACTGCCAGGCAACACATAACTTCCTAATTAGAAATGATCTTTTAATAAAATCTTTATTAAATCTCAAACATACTGCACTTGATGTCTAAGTACTAAAGTGTAAGAATAACAACCCCTCTCATGTATCCCCCGACCAAAGAACTTCATTAGTAAGTGGTTTCATTCTTGGTCAAGTTCACTTTATTGTGGGAAATGTTGTGGAGGAATAACATGAGTAAAATAAATAAATAAAACGCCTGTGATGGACATTAATTAAAGTGACATTTAATATGTGTGTGGACTGGAATTCTATTTCAGTTTTGCCTCAGGCATTGGGTATTGGGTTGTATTGGGTTGCATAAATACAATTTAATTGACTTTCAAATAAACCAGAAATGTGTAGAGGTACACTTTGCAATGTTCTAACTATATTTTACTTATTGAAGGTGGAAGATGCATCATGTTTAACCTCTGCCTTTGTTAATTTTTGTTTTTCATGAAGTAAATACACTATATTGTTTAAATGATTGGCTTATAAAGTGCAGAATGTAAATAATAACTGAGGTGGATTTCAATACAAAGTAGAATAGTGTGCATTTTCTCCTCAATAACACATTTTATTTATTTTATTTCACCTATAATTAACCAGGGAATATGCCTTTTGAGATTAATAACTTCTTTTAAATCTATATATATTGAAATTATTGAAGAAAATTGTTGAACTGTTGAGTCTGTTTGTATGACTGCACGACTATGATCGTTTTGTTGTGTATAATTCAGTTTCTGCATTATGTATTAGTTGTGTTGAATGCTAAAATTCAGAACAAAATACTTGATTTTTTAGACCTGCATGTAATTAAAGATAGATTCTGTTCACTTAATGTCATTTTGTTTTTATTTTATTTTGCCTTGTTCGGTTTTGTTTCTTTGCACATTTGAAATAAATAAATAAATAAATAAATTTTAATCCCTGTATAGAGGATATGATACCATTGACAGGTGACCCAATGAAACATGATAGTATGTTAAATAATTCACAATAGTAATAATTTCATCTTATTATGAGTAATTGTGCATTTTCTGAATCTATTAAAATGACGCTCTTGTGTATTAAACAAACGTTATTCACAGTTAATATACTTAATATTATGTATCACTCTCTCGTTTGCTCACGTACGAACATGCGTAATGCAGTTCATACGCCTCCTGTTAGAAACACAGCATCACACAGCGTGCTTTATCTTCCTGCTGTGTCCATATGTACGACCTAATGAACAGTTCTGAGCTCCAACAGCGTGCTTTAACCCCCACCCATTGGTGAGTCAAATGAACATGTCTGCAGGTCTGGCTGATTGATGAACAACTCAACAAAGCCGACCATGTGATGAAGGGTTGACAAACGTATCTGAAATTGGTCCCAAATGTAATTTTTTTTTTTTTTCCTCAAACAAAAACTAGCCCCTCAGATGATGTGGAAAAGTCATAAACCAACAAGCTGGTTGATAAATGTTCCATTCAACAGCTACAGCTGAGGGGTACCAGAGATGAACTGTAGGGCAAAGAAGATGAAAATCACACCCTCACTCACACTTTGATTTATCTTCTGTTGTGCAGTCATTCAATTCATTCATTTCTAACCCTGGAACCTGCTGCAAATCTTTGTCTCTTGTTAATATTTTCACTATAAACACGACAAAACAAATGTTTTATGTTTTCATAATAACAGTTTTGAGCCCAGGAGACCCCCCAGTGTTGTAATATTACAACATAACATTAGGGTCTTTAAGGGTTAATATTTGGGTCTGTAAGTGTTAAATATAACCCTTTAAACTACCACTCAATTTTGTCTAAATTTCTTAATAAAGTAAATTGAATGCTGTTCTTGAATCATTTTGATAAGATGCAGTTGGTGTTTGCTTATATTCATCATCATCATCATCATCATCATCGTCATCGTCATCGTCATCGCCATCGTCATTGTCATCATCATCATCATCATCATCGTCATCGTCATCGTCATCGTCATCGCCATCGTCATTGTCATCATCATCATCATCATCAACTTTAATTGCAGACTCAAGATCCAGATACAAAGACATATACACATGTACCCACATAATAAAAATGAAAGAAGATAGGGACAAATAATAATATAATATTTATAATATAATAATATTATAAATATGAAATATTAAGATGAAAACTTGGATATTGGAGGATATTGTTAAATGATATAATAGATAAAACATTTGTGTATATTTATTAACAATTAGATGTGTTTGATTTTATTTGTTTGTTTTGAATGTTTTTTGTTGGACTATGACTGCGTTTAATAATTAGAATTATGAGACATTATGAGACATTATGAGACGATAATTATGAGACAAAGGTTCAGATATGTCGTGGTTTATATCTTCTGATGTGTGAGAATCTACATTAGGTCATGTGACATTTGGGACAGGTTTGGGTGGTTTGATTAACATTTTTGAGCGACTACTTCCAGTCTATATGTGGACCCTTGGAAGTTTAAAGGGTTATGGTTTAATAGTCTGGGCCCCTGGGGGTTAACCCTTCTTCTAAAACACAGGTGTCAAACTCCAGTCCTCGAGGGCCGGTTTTCCCTCTTCCATGTGATTCAATTTAACCCTTTAACTCCTGAGAACTAACAAAATAATTGGTAACATGAGCAAAGTAAGATACAAATGGCAGAAAATCAAAGAAAAATACTAAAAAAAAAAAACCAACCAAAATGTAGAAAAATAAACAAAATGAGCAATAAAAACTAATAAATATTTACAAAATGACAAATAATGTGGAACATTTTGGAAAAAAAAATTACTAAAGAAGAAAAGTACTATTGAAATTTGGTCCCAGCAATTTTAATTTTGCAGGACACCGGCCCTCGAGGACTGGAGTTTGACACCCTTGTTCTAAAATGACTCAGAGACCACCTGACTTAATGTGTGATATACAATCGTGGAAAATATTATTAGACCACCCTTATTTTCTTCCATTTCTTGTTCATTCTAATGTCGAGTGCAACTGAAGATACATTTGTTTGAATAAATATAATGATAATATAAATGATTAAAAAAATCACTTCAGTTCTATGTCATCGTACTGACAAAAACAGTGCTTTTCTTTATTCCATGTTTTCTTTTCTGTTTGTTTTAATTGCATAATACACACAGGAGTTCTTCTTTGCCATAACCACTGTTTCTGATGACTTTTGATGGTCTATTTTTTTTTTTCTGCCACTGTATACCAACGCCATATAAAACATAGATGCTGTTTAACACATAAAAGCTCAGTGCTAGTAATTTTGGTTATTAAGAAAACATGTAAAATGTACAGATATCTACTACTACTATGAGCTATTTTTGTTCTTTTCAAACAAATGTACATATATTTGCACCAGAAATTAAAATGGACACGAAATTGAAGAAAACAAGAGGTGGTCTAATAATTTTTTTCTGTGACTAGAAAATTCTATTGCCAACCTTCCTGGTCAAATTCAATACATCCAGTTTATTTATTAATTATATATTAAACCCCTCCTCTTCCTCTTATTCTTCCTCACCCCTTCATCCTTCTCCAGCTCCAGTCCAGTCTCCAGCAGGTTATCCTCAAACTCCTCCCTCCTGAAGCGTTTGTCGTCCTCATGGTAGTCAGTGCGATGATCCTGGGCGGCGATCTCGGGGTCTTCCTTTGGCTGGAGGGGGGCTCGACTGCTCCTCATGCTCATGCTGCGCCGAAGCCGACGGATAAAGTTGGTGTCGCCGAACCTGGATGACTGGCGCCGGATGCTGTGGGGTTTCTGGATTTGGTACGCCAGCACATAATCCACCCGTCGCCGCCCATCAGAGAAGTAAGGGCCCAGCCTGGGGGACAGGGGGGCACCGTCGTCCCCATCAAGGCTTTTCATTGGCTGGAACAAAGAAGAAGAGATATTCATGCATCTTCTCATGTAGCCAAGAAAATTATTCAGCTTTCTTCTGTACTTTTAAAGAGGTCATATTTAGCTAAATCTACTTTTATTAGCTTTAACTTCATTACCCCCCCCCCCCCAAAAAAAAATGATTGTTTATTAACAGCAGCAGTTGTAGTAAAAACAGAAAACATGTCCAAACTTTGAGCATATTACCTAAAATGTTCAGTTATGGTTTATAGTCAACAACTTGGAGGGGGCAGGGTCATTTGCATTTAAAGGGCCAGCGCTCCAAACCACCACCTGACTGGTGTCATTACACAGTAATAAGGTTAAAGATTGACCTATTTACTTGAATTATTGAAGAATTCAAACCTAAGCAGATCATGTACAGTTTATGTAGACCACAGGGAAATGTATGAAAATGCATAAATCTATTTCAAAAAACAAAAATGAGTCATTCCTTTGAGCTCAGTCATCATTTTCGTCATCAACTTGACAGCAACTTTGGAATGGAATTAGTTGTGGAATTTGCTATCTCTATATTTTCAATAGGGAAGATAAGCAAGAAAAGATAAAACTTACATAATATTACATATATAGGTGTAAGTTTGCACTTCTTCCCACTTCTTTTCAGATGTGTAAATAACAATAGTAATAAGTGTTTCTTGTATTTCTATTATAAAAAGATCATTTAAAAATAGAAATATAACATTTATTTTGTTATTTTACTTGTTTTCTGTCAGTAACTTCAAGCATTTACATTGTTGGTGGTCTGTCTATCTATCTATCTATCTATCTATCTATCTATCTATCTATCTATCTATCTATCTATCTATCTATCTATCTATCTATCTATCTATCTATCTATCTATCTATCTATCTATCTATCTATATATCTATCTGTCTGTCTGTCTGTCTGTCTGTCTGTCTGTCTGTCTGTCTGTCTGTCTGTCTGTCTGTCTGTCTGTCTGTCTATCTATCTATCTATCTATCTATCTATCTATCTATCTATCTATCTATCTATCTATCTATCTATCTATCTATCTATCTATCTATCTATCTATCCATCCATCCATCCATCCATCCATCCATGTATGGTTTAAGACCTACCTAAATAATTGATTTACTTTAGTTTCCAAAATTTTGTCTTTCATCCAATTTTGTTTCATTTTTCAATTATTTTAGTCCTCTCATTCTCCTTCTGAAACAAAAAAAACAGTTTACGTTATATCAAATGTACAAATGTACAAACTCCATTCCAAATAAAGGCTTATAAAACACACACTTGTCTCTTTCATGTGTTCCTGCAGAGGTTTGTTCATATTCTGAAATAATTAGATCATATTTAATGTTTATTTTAATATATCCACAGGAATTGTGAACTATAATGAAATGCTTCACTGGCTCTATTTATTTTATTGTTTGTCATTTATAGTTTGATTTTACTGTGATATATGCATTTTGTTATGATTTAGGAATTTACATTGATGAAAAATTAAAGTATATAACAACACTGTCTCCAAAAAATTTTGAATAAAAGCAAAACTGGACTTTAATATGTCACATACTAATGTGAAATGATTTTCCAGAGGTATATTGATGGATAAACTCCATCATATGTTTGTTATTTAGAGATCATTTTTGTTATGTGTAGGTGAATGTGTAGAAATATAGACATGGATAAATAACTAAATGTACATGTTTTAAGGTTGCTTTTAAATTGGGACAGTGTTTGTATGAAACTGTTTGAAGAGGTAGGACTAGACTAAGTTTATTCTTCTTTCTACTGCCTTTTGTTCATATATATTTTGAGGCTTAAGACCTTATGGTTTTATGTTACCATTTTTTTTTTTTTTATCATTTTGCATTTGCATTTTTTACTATGTTGATTTAATGTATTGATGATTTTGTGTGCTTGAAAAAACTGAACATTTTACTTTTCAAATTGTCATTACATAATCTCAATAAATAAATAAATAAAACTCATCCACTAAGCAAATCAATGCAGCAAAAATATCCTTACTGTACAAAAATATCCTCTTCAATATCAGTTGCAGAAGACCGATAACACTTCTCTACAATTTTTTTTTAGAAAGTATCTGCTTCAGACATTAAATCTAAATCTTACATACTTTAATAAGATGAATCAAATGACAAAAGTGTTGGTTAGTTCATGTTTTTAATATATATAATGGTGTGTTATTCCACATATATGGTGGTTTATGTACATGTATACAATGGATTTGTAAATATTCCACTAGAAAGAACCTTAAAGTGAATGGATCATAATGTGCAGACAGTGTTTTGAAGTAGATCTGGTAGATCTGGTAGATCTGGTAGATCTGACACCAATATTCCTTTGAACTAAAACCTATTATTTTGTTAATTTTAAGAATTTCACATTTTAACCCCAGACTTATCTCAGAAACTTGATCCAACCAGCATTTAAAATTTAAATGCTGGTTTAAATATCATTAGTTTATTTCCTGAAGTATTTTATTTGTAGACCAGTGTTCAAGGATCAAGACCGAACTGACCTTCTGCTGATGTGGATTTCTTTACATTATATTCTTTACATTGACTTTGAACAGAATGAACGATGCGTGAGAAGAAAAGCACATTGAACTTGATGGGTATAACATCATACACACATTCCCTGTTGTGTATTTATTTCATGGTACACTGAACTAATGCAGTCTCGGGCACCATATACTTTCAATATAACACCATGTATGTTCCCCAAGGACATACGTAAAGCATTGAGAGTGCCAGCAGAGACAACACTGCCAACAACATCTCAACAGGAAGCAACAAGAAGCTACTACAACAAACATACATGTACACAGTGACATGAAATATTAAATGTACAGAGTGTGCTGTGTCTACTGAGAGGTACTGTGAGCTTTCTATTTATACTGTGGAATTCCCAGTTGTATTACATGTTATCCTGTTCCACTGTGGGTCATATTGGTCATGTGCAGTGCATCTTATTTCTACTGTTAATAAATTATTGAAAATATACCAGCAAGCCACTGGTTGATATGTACAGTTAGTAGAACAGTACAACTAAAATAAGCAAAATCAACCTGTATGATGAAGAAAAAAATGACAAATATA
This sequence comes from Siphamia tubifer, assembly GCA_020466265.1. Classification (NCBI taxonomy): domain Eukaryota; kingdom Metazoa; phylum Chordata; class Actinopteri; order Kurtiformes; family Apogonidae; genus Siphamia; species Siphamia tubifer. The sequence continues at coordinate 9,747,684 of CM035785.1, read as the reverse complement.
TGTCCAGATTTAGATTTTAGAGGGATATTGTTATCGAAATGGAAAACAAATAAATAATAAAAAGGTCACCACATTTTATTTTTTCCAGACACAACAAACTCCACTCGTCACACATATTATTCTGGCATCGATCCAGCTCATGTCTTCATGTCTATGTACGTGCTGATGTCAGCATATCGATTGCTTCTATAGGGAGCCTAAGTCTCCGCCCTTTCCGGTCGGTCCACTGGGCCTAAATTCGGAAAAAATGTAACATGAGAGTGGATGAGGAGAAACTAATTATTTTCTAGTCCACTTTACTTTATGCCCTGAATCACACATTTGCTGTACTTCAATTAAAATCATAACCAATGATGTGCGTTTGGAGTTTCTTTGATACATGTTTTGTGATTTATTAGAAAGTATGTAATTATTTGGACTCTGTTTGGACTACATGTCAGACGTCGCATAGCTGACGTCACAACAGAATCTTTCCCTGCAAACTTTTCAAAACCGTATACTGCCTTTTCTATTTTTATTTAAAAATGCCTGTGTGCTTTGTGCCCCGGTGTAATCACAACACCATTTCCACATGTTCCCTCTACCGCTTCCCGGTTGACGAGAGCTTGTCCCGCATGCTGGCTCTCACTCGACCAACTATCTCTCCCCTGGAGTAGCTGCCGCTTTCCACACGCCCCGATTTAAAGTGGTTTTCTCCACGTTTGATGCTCTTGCCTTCGTCCTGAAAGAAGGAGGTGAAGCTCGCCAAAGTCACAGCCATTTTCAAAGAGTTTGATGGTGAAGCTTGGTGGTGACGTAATATTTGTGAGACGAAAGTTGTAGTCCATTACTTACTCTCACATAAAACCTAACGTAACTTTTGATGCCTGTCCAAAGTGAGTGCTTTCTCAATGTGAAAATGTATCTTTAAAATTCACAGACATCATATGTGAAAACCATAGCACATTTCAAACGGGACCAGAAAATTACTTTTATCCCTCCATTGACTCGCGTTCATTTTTTTATGCCACTTAGGCCCCATTGCCCGGAAATCGACCGAAAATAGAGTTACGTCACTTAGGCTCCCTATATATATAGTATGTGCCAAGTTTGAAGTAAATCAAAACAAAATTGATGGTTTCAAAGAGATGTAAACGTTTTGCCCATTATAAGTAAATGGAAGAAGAAAAAAATTATAATGTTAATATCAAAGAAGTTTTAATTTTAGCCTCTTTTTCCCAAAATTTAATGACATTTATTTGGTATGAATTCAATGTTTTGCTACAACAGACATTTGAAATTTTACCCATTGTAAGTAAAAAGGAAAACATTTAAAAATTCATAAAAAAAAAAAAACTTTAAACTTTGACCTCCTATTCCCAAAATGTAATCAGATCTATTCTGAGTCACTGGAAATCGGTTGGTGCGAGAGGGGAGAGAGAGCCCATAGTTAGTGGTAGAAGCGGGTGGAGTTAGAGAAAAGAATGAGGACCAGCACCGGAGGAACCCGAAGTCTGAACGGGTCTGGAGAAACACCACGCTCCGAACGGACAACAGGTTCTTTAATAACAATATTTAGTCATTATGAGGCGCACTGTCAATGAATGGTTTATTTTTTAGGTTCTTCATATATAAGGTGCACTGGATATAGATCAAAAAAAGTCTAAATTATGAGATAAAAAGTCAAAATTCCCAGTCACTACTGTAAGCACAACCAGAATTAATCCATATATAAGGCGTACTATGTTTTTTGAAGGAAATTAAAGTGTTTTAAGTGTCACTTTATAATCCAGAAAATATACCTTTTTTTCCCAAATGTCATGTAATTTCCTATTCAAAAATTGGTACAGTATGGACATTTTAGAACCATCCAAATATTGGTATGGACACGATATGAAAAGATGCTTATGGCTTTTTGCTTTGGTGTTTGGGTCTTTACTGATAAGAATGTTGTTGTCATCTGAAAAGCCACAGAACTTCACTTTATGTCATGACATTTGTTCCATGGTTGGGGTCTGTTTTTGCTTCATGTGGCTGGTGTTAATTTTGGAGTGGTGATATGTGAGAAACTGACTCATGGCTACTGTTCCACCAGTACATGGAAAATAGTACCAGCATGACAACAGAATTCAATCCCAGTAACAAGTACATCCCCAGCAATGCAAATACAGAACCTATATAGACCTTCACTTTTGTTTTGTTTTTATTTATGTATATGTTTAGTATTTTATTATTATTATTATTATTATTATTATTATTATTATTATTATTATTATTATTATTATTATTATTATTATTATTATTATTATTATTATTATTATTATTATTATTATTATCATCATCATTTTTGTACTATGCACTCTATTGCTATAAGATGAATTCAGGTTAATGGGGAAGTGAAGAAGGGGTAGGATTAAATAATCTTATGCTTCATCCTACTCGTTTTCGGACATGTCATTATGTATTATTATTATTATTATTATTATTATTATTAGTAGTAGTAGTAGTAGTAGTAGTAGTAGTAGTATTAGTATTAGTATTAGTATTAGTATTAGTATTATTATTATTATTATTATTATTATTATTAGTAGTAGTAGTAGTAGTAGTATTATTATTATTATTATTATTATTAGTAGTAGTAGTAGTAGTAGTAGTAGTAGTAGTATTGTTATATTGATTATTGTTGCATTCTGCACAAGTTCGAAATAAAGCATTCAAATCAAAATCAAAAAATCAAATCAAATCAAATCACTGAGAGGGTGAAATTAAACAAGGAAATAAAAAAGGATTTGTTATTCAGATGCAAATTCAGTCCTCCTCACGACCTTGTCCAGTCATATTCGTCTGACTGGAACGATACTCCGGGATATTTGTAGTGCGGCTAACCCTGTGTTCATGTATCTGTGTGTGAGGTTATAGTAACACTCTTCTGCAGGCTATCTGACAAAACACAGAAGCTCACAGCTGCTGTACACACAGACACGCACATCCCATCCTCGGCCGCGTCCACCGACCTTTGGCAAACTGACATTAGTACAGAAGGCCGTCTGTTTGTCACACTGTGTAAACTACAACGGATAAACATTTGTTTTCATTACATGCATGACAGTTTATGATGCACAGGGGGATATTATGTCATTCAAACACTAAAAAGGACAAGGATCTACAAGGGGGGAAAGACAACTTAGATATACAAAAATAATATATACAACTATGGACTTATACAAACATGAAAATACAAATTAAATATGTGCACTTTTACAGTGAAAGTTTGTTTATGTTAAGTTTACTTTATGTCCATGGAAAAATTACTGTATCATCAATTCATCAATATCATCCATCCAATGCCTACACACCAGAATTGATTATCTCACATCTTATCTTTTCCTTTATACATTTTATTTATTGAAATTAACACCCGACCCGAAAAGGGGTATTATTTCTGGTTCAGTTTCTTTGTTTGTTTGCTAACACTCTAACAACAAAACTATTGGTTTAATTCTTACCAAACTGATGTTATAGATTACCAGTGACCCAGAATAGATCTCCGTGCAATAAATCTAAGTACAAACTTTGTATGATTTTTATTAAATCCTTTTTCCCCTTCTTTTGTAATGGGTGAAAATTCAAAACTCCATATTAGCAAAACTATTGGTTGAATTTATAGCAAATTTGGTTTATATAGTATATTGCCACTGACCCAGAATAAATAAAGTTACATATTGGGAAAAAAATAGATCAAAGTTTCATCTTTTTATCTCTTCGTTTCTCCCATTTATTAATCTCGCCCCAAAATTGGTTAGGAGAGATTATTGTAATCACTGTGTATGTGTGTGTGTGTATGTGTGTGTGTGTGTATGTGTGTGTGTGTGTGTGTGTGTGTGTGTATGTGTGTGTGTGTGTGTGTGTGTGTGTATGTGTGTGTGTGTGTGTGTGTCCGCAGAGACATATCATGCTACAACTCAATGAATACTTGAGATATCACAATGAAATTACATGGGCATATACATATAGCTAATGCGCATGAGATGCAATGATCCATTTGAGTAAAGGTCAAAGGTCAAAGGTCACAATTAACTAAAAGTTCAAAATCACATTATCAGTTATAACTCAAGAACAGAGGGTCATAGAACTTTCAGATTAGTACCAAACAATGCAGAACGACGATTTCTATAATTCTCATAATAGGTGTTATCACCTACAACCAATAGTTTTTGAGATCTCTCGACGTCAAAGGTGACATGTCGCAAAATTAACTTCTGTGACACTGTGTGTCAAGCATATCACGCTATAACTTAATCGATACTGGATATATTATCATAATATTAAGATATTAGAAAGGTCAAAATCACATTAGTGTCTCTAATTCAAGAACTGGCACAAAATAGGGCGGGATTAGGAATTCTCTGAATACTTTTATAATGGGTGAGACAGACAGACAGACAGACAGACAGACAGACTGTCAAATGATTCATTTGATTTAACATTAGTGAAACACAATCTAAATCTCCAGTCGACACTTCATTCTGATCCATATGACAGTACAGTGGACATCCCAACAGCAGGACTGTATATTTACTGATCCCAAGGATGTGGACGAAGGCATGGGAATTTATGACAGCCGCACCAAGCAGCTGACATCTGATGCTTGAGGTTTACATTGTGATAAAGGGACAATTACATGGTAGATCAAGCAGTGTAGTGTCAATAAAACACACATAAACTCAGGCTGAAATAAACTGAAGTGCTTTCATGATCAAATATCAACAATGTGTCACAAAAATAACATTTGCACAAGAGGCACTGAAATGAAACTCCTCTGTTTTTTCTCAGTGTACAGTAACAGAGGCTTCCTGTGTGTGTGTGTGTGTGTGTGTGTGTGTGTGTGTGTGTGTGTGTGTGTGAGACAGAATATCAACGTTATGTGCATGTGCGCTTGTTTGAAGACCCCCCCCCCTCAGCAATCCCAATATACATACTCATCCCCTACCCTCTTTTAACAGGAAGTAGTCATAGCTGCAAAGGTCAGAGGTCATTCCTCAGAGGGCGCTTGAGGAAGTAGTGGTGTATGCATTATGCACCAATAGGAACATTTTTCTCACCGAGCCGTGGGGAAATGAGGTTCTCCCGTCCTTTGGGTCTCCACATGTACATCGCCACCCATCCGCCCACACACACACACACACACACACACAACTCTGAGCCATAATAACCTCAAGGCTGAGACAATCCAGCAGTTTTCAAGTCAATATTGTTTTCCACAGCAGTAATAGAGCTTTGAGCAGCAGCTGGATCAGTCAGTTTTTGGATCCCAGTGGCTCAGGGAGGAATTATCTGCTCCCACTTTAGGTTTAGTCAGAATGTGTCCGAGCATTTGTGCAGAAATGCAACATGCAATTATTATATCATTAATAGGCTATTTTCACTATACTTTATTGTTGCTGGCAGAGATTTATTTTAACTAAATAACTTAACAGCTCAGATTTTTTGTTATTGTATGTAATATTACATAGAACTTGAAAGTTTAAAACTAATGCTGGACTGATATATCGGCCGACCAATATCACTGCTCTACGATGTTTTAGAAAGTATATGCTTCAGACATTTCAATCTTACATACTTTAATAAGATGAATCAGAAAACAAATGACAAAAGTGCTGCTTAGCTCATATTTTAATATATATGATGGTGTGTTATTCCACATATATGGTGGCTTATGTACATGTATACAATGGATTTGTAAATATTCCACTAGAAAATGTAACAATACAAACTCATATTGTCTCGTTTTGTGGTTTTCTGTCTGTCTTCCTGTTATTTCTGTCATTGTGAGTGTCTGGGCTTTTATTTTGTTATGTGGGTTCATGTCTTCCTGGCACAGGTGTTTGTCACGCCTCCTTTTTGATTACACCTGATGTGTCTCACCTGTTTAGCTCCCTATTTAAGCCCCTCCTCTTTCTTTGTTTTTGTCTTGGCACAGCAAATGAGCAGTTTACTTCACGTCTTGGTGTCTCTGGTTCTCGATCTGTGTTTGTACTTTTGTTCTGGTCTGATTTGCATTTTGGAATCTGCCTCACGTTACCGGACCTGGAATCTGAGTTTGCCTCCTCCCTGTTGTCGTCCTATTGGATTCAGGACTCATGTTATGACCCCTCGTATGTACATTAGTAATGTCTCTTAGTTTTTCCCTGTCTGTCTCGGCTGGTTTACTGGTTCAGACCCTTATCTGTTTTTTTTTTTACCTCTTCTCTGCCCTGTTCCCTAGTTGCTGCCTCGATTAACCCTTTCCTGGTGACACCTGTTGAAGCAGCTTCCCTTGTGCAGCGACTGCATTATTTTAATAAAGCTGTTCAAACTGTATTGATTGTGAGTTTTGCATGTGGGTTCCATTCGTCTCTGGTTCCATATCAGAAAGAACCCGTACAGTAAATGGATCAAAATGTGCAAACAGTGTTTTGAAGTAGATCTGAGACCAATATTCCTTTGGATTAAAACCTATTCTCTTGTTCCTTCTAAAAAAATGTAACATTTTGACCCCAGTCTTTTCTTGGAAGTATTTAAGATTTAATAAATAATTTTATTTTAAACCTGATAAAAGCTAAATAAATGTCACTTGATATTTTTTAGTCCAAATTTTGCTTATTTATCAAGGTCCTTTTGCATTTATCATGACTTCTGTTACCAATGTTGTCTAATTGTGTTTTTACATTTGTGGAATAGACAGTGAATTAAATAAATCACCATGACAACATAAGAACAATTATATAATTTCCTGTAATAAACTACAGACCTGACTGTCAACTTATTAGCAAAGAAAATGTTGACGTTAGCCAGATTTTATTGGAAAACTTTGGAATGAGTTCTGCATTTACATAGTTATACAACAAAAGGTAAACTACTGGTCTTCATATATTAAATCCTGCCGAGATGAAAGAAGAAGCTGCTTGGTTTATGCAAAAATTCTGCTCAGTATGTAGAGTACAATTTCTAAGCCCTAAAACATAATTAGTGCTTTGCACCATTGACCATATGATAATAGCTTATGCTAATGAACGTCTTAAACCTATTCAATATGTGAAGTGGGATGAAGCTTTTTGTTGTAGTTTGTGTTTTAAGGCCTTATTGTCCAAGAATTAAGCTCAGTTTTACAACTTTATTATTTTCAGATAATGAAGATGATGGTTAAGTCTGTTTCCATTGTTCATTAATTCATATTATCTTTATGTCTTATATTAATAAATAGTATTTCTTGTGTTTCCTCATATGGTAACATGGTTGTTTTTGTTCTTCTGCATAAACTGAATTCTGCTTCAGGCTTCTACCTGTTCTACATCTGCCTTTGCTTGTCTGTTCATGAGTCTTCAGCCATATTATTAATATTATTATATATAATGATAATGTCTGTCATTTATGTCTGCCTGTGTTAGCATTCGCTTCATGAACTCCATTCATGAGATCAACTCCACTTATTTTTGATTTATTTGAGACGCTTCTGGAAAATTTGTTTTGTTAAAGATCTTTTTTGGATCTTTTTTGCTTCACAATTGCTATATCCTGCACTGAAATAGAATGTTTGCAAAAAAGTTATTCCAGTCTAGAGGGTGGAACCAGAGGAAAATTCCCGCCAATCATTGTAATGATCATTTTTACACTGATTGATTTGCTGATACGTCCATCAAATATCAATCACCCACCCCCCGCACCCGCACCCCATCCCCCTTCCCCATTCTGCGTGTTCACGTAAACAGCTGTGCAGGAAAAGACGACAACCGGCAGCAAAACCAACGTCAAAACTGTGTTTGAAAAAGCTACGGCCATGAGGAAACTGAGCGAAGAACGGAATAGTACAAGGGTGGTACAGTAATCATTATGGATTTCCAGCGCTGGCGTCAACTGAAGAAGGAAAAGAGGCTCAAAACAGATGCTGAGGTGACCATGTTTTTACTCAATAGGTAAGATGATACCGTTATAATTATATAATATTTCCACATGCTAATCACTTACTCTATTGTATTCAACTCGTCAGTGAGAAAATTGCAAATATTGATCAAACACTGTGTGTAAACTGCTGGTGTAAAAACATAAACTATTGTTCCCATGGTCTTTATTTCATGCTTCTAAACCTTTTGTTAGCTAAGTTTCATGTGACACTATCTGAGAAATGTCGCTTATTGTTTTGTTATTTAGGATGATAATTGACGTTGGTGAACCTCTGTGATGGTCCCAGACAGCAGCGTGTTGATGTATTTTTGAAGGCGTGGTTTCGAAGGGTGGGCTGATGAAGAGGCATGAGTGTGAAGAATTTCAAAATATAGCTGCAGGAACCGTTTTACAAGATCTCCTAACCTACCTTTAATGCCCTGCATTTTTCATAATGGACACATTTTTATTACATTATAAATATAAGATTTTTTTCCCGATTTCGAGATTTATTTATTTTTAATTTATTTGGCTTAATTCAAGCAAAGAAAATCTGTCAGTGGAACAAGTGAAAATGATCTTGGTAAGATTTCTTCACGTAATATTTTCTAGATCTGTTGTCGAAAAATAAGTTGTTATCACTAAAAAGTTACTCTTTACGTGATTATATCTCATTTTAAATAAATAAATAAATAAATTACATATGGTAATATTCTGACTTTTTAAATGTTTTTCCAGTGTGTACACCGTTGCACCCCTACTATTTAGAGCTACACTTTAGCATCTGTCTGCACTGAATGAAGTGTTTAGGTATAGGCTGCCTTCATCTACACTTAATGTAATGTGTTGTTTTGCAGTTGAAGTAATACTGATGAAAAATTACCATAAGGCTTCAGCATCTGAAGTCTGATTTGCAGTGAGTATAATTTACGCCAATGATTCTGCAAAAAAAAAAAACATGTTCTGATTCATTAGAAAACTGTCAAGACAACTCAAGCCATTAGAGTTTAAAATTAATGGAAACATTTCAGCCTTGTTACTGAGAATATGCTGGGTAGAGTTTACATCATCCACATATTGCTGATATTGTAGTAAAGTTAGTTTTAAAGTTAGTTTGTCAGATACAACACAAAGTCATATCATCCAGTCTATGCCTCCAGATGATGCATATCCTGACACTTTGTATAAGACATGAAAAAACTGTCTGTACATACATATATATATATATATATATATATATATATATATATATATATATATATATATATATGTATATATATACCTACATTTGTTACCTATTTGTTAACGTGTTAAAGTTTCATACAAGTGTAAATGTAAAATTTGATTATTTTTAACCAACAGGTGCAGTGTTTACAACAATTTCTTTGTTTACCTATTAAGCAGATATACAAATACTGCACCTGTTGGTTAAAAATAATCAAAATTTACATTTACACTAGTATGAACCTTTACAAGACATTAACAAATAAGTAACAAATGGTTAATACATAATGAACAAGCATTTATAAATTGGGTAATAAATGGTTAATACATCGTCAATTGTGTGTAGGTATTATGAAGTAAATATATACACACAGTTTTTTCATGTCAAATAGTTCTAATTTGCAACAAAGGTTATTTTTTTCGCCATCACAACTAAATCTTGGCTGAAGAACAAACCAAAGTGTACCCATCTGTAAAGTGTATGCATTATGGTTAGGTGAGTGAGTAAATGAATATTTTATACTTTGTAGACCATTTAGCTGTTGCATTAGATGTTGTACTGTTATCATTAATATATTAAACATCCCTTTGGGGCAAATCTGCATAAAATGACACCAGAATCAGAAAGACCTCTAACTACTGTAACTCTGAGTGGAATGCATAAGGGAGATCTTGGCAGAAAAAAGCACTTCCCTGTGAAAGTGTCAGAAAAATCCTCCCTGCCTAAGGTAATAATCTATTTTTTCACATCAATACGTCTGTGGTTCCAGGAGAGCAGGTAAATGAGTGTCAACACTGAGTCAGACATCACAAAGCATGACCACTACAGTGGTGGTAGACTTCATGAAAAGATTCAGGGGCATCTGCAGAAATATGAAGCTGCTAAATGGACAAATGGAAGCCAAATATCATTCTGTATTTTTGTATATTGATTTAGATCAGTGGGTACCCAGATCATGTGACTTTAAACAAATATCTATAGATTTTTTTCAAGCTCCCACTGATTGATTTGTGTTATTTCTAACAGCTTTGTTTTTAATAAGTTATTTAATTATTGAAAACATCATGTGCTTCAGGATGACTGATAACGACAATGATCTTATGTGAAGAAGAGGAGTGTTTTTTGAGGAGGGGGGGGTCATGGATGTACTCCCATGCCAGATCATATAATGCAGTGTAGTTAAATTATTTGTACAAACTGAGGCAATGATGACACATGAAACTGTGTAAAACCTTCCAAGCTTTTTTGTTTTACTATTATATATAAAGTATACTCAATGAAGGTTATGACCAACACTTCTGCTAGTTCAATTCTTTGAAACCAAACAGAGAAATGGTTGACAGATGTGCCCTTGAGCAAGATATTTAACCAATCATTAAGTAAAAAAGAAATTCAAAAATGAATAAATAAAAAGGTTTTATTTGTATTTATTTAAAAAACACAAATGATTAAAAAATAATTTAAAGAAATGTAAAGATAAAAAAAAATCTCTTCCATCACAACTGGAATCTATTACATTATTGATCATTAATTACCCCCCCATCGTCTTAGCAAGGGGCATAGAAACGCTGTTCACCCGTGCATGCGTCTGTGTGTCCGTCTGGAAACACTTTACTGTTAATAACTTTTGGCAGCTTTGATGGAGGATCAACAAATTCAAACCACACATTCCTCTCATGAAGGCCTTGGTCCAGTTCAATGATGAGTGACCTTGACCTAGTTTTCAAGGTCATACAGCAACAAAATGGGAGGAATACGTTCTCTCAGCTTTGATGTTGAATCAGCTTTGGCAACTGTACATATACTCACTTTACATTGATAATCCACAGCAGCAGTTTGGTGACTCCATTAATAACACTGCAGACAGTATAACGTTGGTTCCTGTCCTGCACTAACAATTACTCCTTTTACACAAAGTTATTTATCTTGATCATTTACCATATAATGAGGAACTATTGGAACTCATTCAATCGATCAGCACTATCAGTGTTTATGGCATGTTTTTGCTTTAATCTTGCATTGTGCTATATTTAGCTCACGTCACAATGATCCACCCCTCAGTCATCTGTCTGTCCAACGTCATTAACTTGTACTGTTTGACAAAAGATTGTTGTGACTTGGACGATGGGGGACACAGGCCGACAGCAGGCTATTTATGAACTAGGTGTGATGGAAGAGAATAGAGACGAACTAAAACATGCAGGACAATGGGCTACGAAGACTGGATTAAAGAACCACTGCCCTAGTGGGACTAATAAACGAATATCTTATCTTATCTCATTTCATCTCAACTTATCTCATCTCATCTCATCTCATCTCAACTTATCTTATCTCATCTCATCTCATCTTATCTCATCTCATCTCAACTTATCTTATCTTATCTCATCTCATCTCATCTCATCTCAACTTATCTCATCTCATCTCATCTTATCTCATCTCATCTCAACTTATCTTATCTCATTTCATCTCAACTCATCTCATCTCAACTTATCTTATCTTATCTCATCTCATCTCATCTTATCTCATCTCATCTTATCTCATCTCATCTCAACTTATCTTATCTTATCTCATCTCATCTCATCTCATCTCATCTTATCTTATTCTTATCTTATCTTATCTCATCTCATCTCATCTCATCTCATCTCATCTCATCTCATCTCATCTCATCTTATCTCATCTCATCTCATCTCAACTTATCTCATCTCATTTCATCTCATCTCATCTCATCTCATCTTATCTTATCTTATCTTATCTTATCTTATCTTATCTTATCTTATCTTATCTTATCTTATCTTATCTTATCTTATCTTATCTTATCTTATCTTATCTTATCTTATCTTATCAGTAGCTCAAAAGCCCAATAATATGTGGGCACCCCTGAACTCGTACCTCCTTTACTCAAACTTGACTTAAACAAAATGCTCAGTTTCATCTGCTGTAGTGAACTCCTATTCCCACACTTCTTCATTGTAATGTTTACTGCAGGTCTTAAGGATTGTTGATGAAGCCTCACTCTATTTGTCTCCTTTAAAAGCTTCTCTGTGCTGTACGTGTCATTGCAAAAGAAATGGCATCTCCTGAAGTAGTTGGAGGTACAGAATAGATTTGACCTGTTGGCAGATGCTTTCTCTTCTGCCACATTAACTCATAAGCCAAGAACTCAGACAGTGGAGCAGAGGAATCACTTTGCCTCTGACTGAAAAGCAAATGAAAAAGCAAACAGGTGAATAAAGCGCACAAAGTGAAAGACATCTGTCAATAGAGCTGGTTGGGTATTATGATGGTACACCTGACTATATATTTACTAAGGTAGGTTCAATAGGTTTTTTGAAGAGTTCTTTTCAAGTGTTTGAGATCTCAAGTGCTCTGTGTAGTGTGTGCGAAGGACAGTTCAGTTATTTATTTTTTATTTGAGCAGTTCATTTTTAAAAATAAATAAATAAAATACAGAACAAAAGAAACAAAGGACAAAATAAGGAGTCACCACTCAAAAGGTTGAATATCAAAGAACTTATAAAAATCCTAACCCTCATTTAACAATTTTACATTTCAATTCTATTAATTTTATGAATTTCATTTATATCACTCATTTCAGTGTCCATCTTGAACCTCCTGCATTGTTGCAGGTGGTCTATTTGTGCAGGATGTGCACATTTTTTTTTAATTTATGGACATACACTTTATACTGTAATAAAGAAAAAGGAAACAAATGAAGAGCTTCCTACCACATTTTATATCTATTTTTTTTTATTTTATTATGTATTTTTGTCAGTAAAGGAAAATTAATGGTTTCCTGAACTGCAATTTATTTCTTCCTTTTTGAATTGAACCCAATTTTTAGCAACTTTAAATTTCATCATTGAGGCAGTTCCATAAGTTTACACATTTACGCCTGGAGACAGACATACTTTTTAAAGTTGTGCGAGAGTACAGGGTTTTAAAATTAATATTTTTTCTCAAGTCATACTGTCCTTGTCGTATGCAGAACATTGTTTGAATGTTTGCAGGTAGCATTTTCTTTTTAACTTTAAACATTAGCTGTTTTAAATTAGTTTTACATTTTACAAGATCACTAAGCTTCAGTATTTTTTGCTTGAAGGAATAAATGACAGATGATGTGATGATGTGGATAAATTCAGATTTATGTTCCAAATTAGAAAAGCATAATACATAATGAACAACCCATTGATAAATAGGTAATAAATGCTTAATACATAGTCAATTATGTGTAAGTATTATAAAGTGTTACCAATAATTCTAATGAATAAAATAAATAATAATGGGAATATTCATTCTGAATAAAAGTTTCCATGGTAAATGAGTATATTCTATTTTAGTTCATTGGTTAATCTGATTGGACAGAACTGTCGCTTACTGTCTGGATGTTCACCAGAAGAAAACGATCACACCCACTTCCTGTTTTGCTTTTGTTTCATCTATCAACATGGAAGACCAGATACTACATGTGATTTTTGCATTTATTTTTGAAATAATTACGAAGCAGCAGCTCGGCCGAATCAACATACAAATGTTGGCAGTGTGGAATACTGAAGAACATGTGCAGAATGACAGGAATAATGTGAAAGAGGAATTAACTGTTTCCATGTCAGAGGAATTAAGACTGGAATAAACCAGTGACTTTATTCAGACTTAAGTTTAATTCAGAATTATTATTTTCAACTGGAATTAGGTGTTTACAAGGCCATTTTAAAGCAGAATTAATTTTAATCTGAATTAAATATGAATAAAAACTGTCATGTAAACAGGCCAAATGTGTTTTGAACAACAAAGTCCCAGGATATTCAGCATAATATATGAATATTAGTATTAGTATCAGAACAAATGATGTTCATTTGAACATGAAATATGATAAAACTATGAATATTACTGCTGTTTGTGCTCTCTGTTCCTGTTCCCCCTGTTGAACATTTTGCAGGAGGTTGATGATGAGCTGAGGGGGCGTTTGTTGAAAAGGAGTACCGCTGAGAGAACCACTGTTCATTTAGTTTCTTATTCTCATTACACCTCATGCAGGATTCTCTCACCACATGTTTTAATTGCTTTTTAATCAGTGTTGTATTGATTTTTAAACAATTAGGAATATGCTCCCATGACTCAGAATGAAAAATATGGACAAGAAAGAAAATATAGAGAAAGAAAGAATGAAAGAAAGAAAGAAAGAAGAAAGAATGAAAGAAAGAATGAAAGAAAGAAAGAAAAAAAGAAAGAAAGAAAGAAAGAAAGAAAGAAAAAAGAAAGAAAGAAAGAAAGAAAGAAAGAAAGAAAGAAAGAAAGAAAGAAAGAAAGAAAGAAAAAAAGAAAGAAAGAAAGAAAGAAAGAAAGAAAGAAGAAAGAAAGAAAGAAAGAAAGAAAGAAAGAAAGAAAGAATAAAAGAAAGAAAGAAAGAAAGAAAGAATGAATGAAAGAAAGAATGAAAGAATGAAAGAAAGAAAGAAAGAATGAATGAAAGAAAGAATGAAAGAATGAAAGAAAGAATGAAAGAAAGAAAGAATGAATGAAAGAAAGAAAAAAAGAAAGAAAAAAGAAAGAAAGAAAGAAAGAATGAATGAAAGAAAGAAAGACAGAATCAAGAAAGACTGAATGAAGAAATAAAGCAAGAAAGAATGAATGAAAGAAAGAAAAAAAGAAAGAAAAAAGAAAGAAAGAAAGAAAGAAAGAAAGAAAGAAAGAAAGAAAGAAAGAAAGAAAGAAAGAATCAAGAAAGAAAGAATGAATGAAGAAAGAATGAATGAATGAATGAAGAAAGAAAGAAAGAAAGAAAGAATGAATGAAGAAAGAATGAAAGAAAGAAAGAATGAATGAAGAAAGAATCAAGAAAGAAAGAATGAATGAAGAAAGAATGAAAGAAAGAAAGAAAGAATCAAGAAAGACTGAATGAAGAAAGAAAGCAAGAAAGAATGAATGAATGAAGAAAGAGAGAAAGAAAGAAAGAATCAAGAAAGAAAGAATGAATGAAGAAAGAATGAAAGAAAGAAAGAAAGAATCAAGAAAGACTGAATGAAGAAAGAAAGCAAGAAAGAATGAATGAATGAAGAAAGAGAGAAAGAAAGAAAGAATCAAGAAAGAAAAAATGAATGAAGAAAGAATGAAAGAAAGAAAGAAAGAATCAAGAAAGACTGAATGAAGAAAGAAAGCAAGAAAGAATCAAGAAAGAAAGAATGAATGAAGAAAGAATGAAAGAAAGAAAGAAAGAAAGAAAGAAAGAAAGAAAGAAAGAAAGAAAGAAAGAAAGAAAGAAAGAAAGAAAGAAAGAAAGAAAGAAAGAAAGAAAGAAAGACAGTAAAGTTTAAATCTTCATACTGATGTTGTAAATCTAAAAGGAAAAGTCAAACAGTGTTTATATAAATAAGTTGTTCTCTACAGTAAAATGACAGAACACTTGTATTACTGTCAGACTCTAAAGAATCATTATGCATGGGCTGAAAATACACCCACTAGCGTAGCGACATTAATGCTAACAGCAGCCACTAGTGCAGCATATGTTTAATGAGAGGAAGTAGAAGCAGCTACATGGAGCCTAATGTCTGCAGTGGAAAAAAAATGATGTGAGCAAATGGACTGAAGTCATGTGGGTAATGATGATAAAGCAGGACATCTGAACTCCATATGTAACGGCCTGTTATACAGAGGACATGCATGTGTGTTTAGAAGTAAATGTCTGAAGGTTTTCCATCAAAGCCTCACACTGACAGCTTCACGTTAAAAACTCTGTTCTCTTTATTGTCTGGGTCGGTGTTAGACACACCTGGTAAAACGATCCAAAAAAACAATGACAAATGACATATGTCATAATTGATCCACTACATTTACACACACCTCATAAAGTGCATCAAATCAACTCTTATTAAAACACAAAATGAACATTAAACCTTAAAAAAACATTATTTTCATCCTCCTGACCGCTCTCATACCTTCATGTATGTATAATCTCAACCTTTTCGTGCTGTTAAGTGATGAATATCTTTTTTATTATTATTCAGGACAACCTGGGCAATAATAATATGTATTCTACAGTAATGCCACATGAATGAATCAATAGTTATATGAGTATAAAAACAAAAGAAAAAAATTAACAGAACTTAAATGTCACAGAATTGAATAAAAAAAAAGACACCGATCAATAATGTACAATAATGTCCCTCCAGCACAAACCCAGTGGTTCAGTCACAGCAGTATTTATAGCTATAGCTTTAATTACGTTATATGAGTTAAAATGATCGAATTTGAAGTTTATGCATAAAATCCAAGTAAAATGTCTCTTGTACACTTCTAACTATGAGTTTTTGTGAAATTCCTACTGTAAGTGTTTCAAATCATGCTTTTTTAGGAAGAACAACAACTGACTCTGACAGTAATTAAGTCTAAAAACGAAGAAAAATCAGCTCAAAACACGTCTTTCCTTTGCGCTCGCGTTAGGTATTTCCCCGCCATCTTTGGTTGCGCTGGAAAGATCAGGATTCCCTCTAGACAACCCTTAAATAGAAATCTATGTAATTATGTATTTGAACCAAAGGCCTCAGAACAGAGCCTTCTGGAGTAAACAATATCCCTTGTTGCCATGGTGATGTTGAAAAACGACCTCTGATTGGTTGAATTATTGTCACGCAAGCATTTTTAATTAGCTTTCAGATAAATATAAAATGTTAATTTCTGACATTTCACCCAAGTGAGTGTTTTTTTCCCTCACTTCCTCAGTCATTTGTGCCATTCCTTGAAACAGTTTGTCCATTTATTTACCTTTATTTTGGCCATTGTAGATTATTATTCCTTTATTTTTGATAATGGAAGATAACTATTGCACCTCACGCTGATCTTTGGCTGCTCAGATTGGATGCAGGGGTGCACCTATGGGCGGGCCTGGGTGGGCGGGGCCCACCCTGATTGACAGCTGTGCTCACCCAATCACAAGCTCAGAAACAGAATTCTAGACAAATTTTTGTTGCCTCATTAAACTGAAATGTTGGTCAATATCCTTAATATAGTTATTTATTTGTCAATGTCAATGGAAATAAACTATGTATATTTAATTATTTGTGTTTGTTTTAAGAAAAAATTCTGTTTCAATTCCGGAAATGCTATTACGTTGTTGTTATACATCCTCGTCCCCACACACGCGCTCAGGGGAGGGGTGTTGGGGTCTTGCCCATCCCGACTTCACTTAGGCCCCTCTAAAAATAGCCGTCTAGATACATCACTGATTGGATGTCACCGTCATAAAAACAAAAAAAGAAAACAGAGCATCTCAAATGAGGCTTCAATATGGAGGTCTGCTAACATAGTTCATTTATTTTTATCACAAAATGAAATGAATAATGAATGTATCACAGAGTTATCACCGTGGAAAAAACTCCGCACTTAAGTTCTGGATTAAAAACCATCTCAAAAAGCTAGAATTTCCCCTGGTTCTCCATGGATCACCCAAAAGGTTAGCTTGTAATAGCAATTTTCCCCATTAAGTTCCATTTAGTGGTTCCTGAGATATTCTGCAAAGTACTGACGCAAAGCAGCGGGGATCCACATTTTTAGCCAATGAATGTTTTTTCTTCAGCTACAGTCTGATCACATTCAACTTTGACCCTTTCACATTATATTTATGATCCTGAATCAAATCATTGATTCATCACTAAAACCCATGTTAGTTAGATCAATGACAGTGGATGGAGACACTTGGTTTATGTTTAGATAATGATATATTTTGAGGGAAAATTTTTCTGTTATGATATAATAACCCTCTACTTCAGGGGTCTCAAACATGCGGTCCGGGGGCCAAATGCGGCCCATGGGTTGAAGAGAATAATAACCTATTAAATTACTCCATATTCCCTTCTCAGTTTTTTTTCTTTTCCTATAAATAACAATGTGAACTCCAAATTTGTGTCATTGTTTAATTGCAAAAAATATTATTAAAATATGAAAATATTTACATTTACAAACAATCCTGTAACAATAAAATGTAAATAACCTGAAATGTCTAAAGAAAATGACACAAAATTTAAACCATTTTCTTCTTCTGTTACGAAGAGTTTAGTGTCTTTGTAGAGTTGATCCATAATACACGTACACAAATGATAAACTGAGGCAGAATATTGTTAAAATTGTCCTTATTTAAGTTTAACACTTTTTTGTATTTGGATAATTTATAAAGGTATTTTCATAATTTCATGTTTTGTATATTTGCTTGTTTTTTTTTTGCACTAAAACAATCATTATTTATAAGTTATTATTATTATATTACTAGTTATTATTATTATATTACTGGTTATTATTATTATTTTTATATTACTGGTTATTATTATTATTATTATATTACCAGTTATTATTATTATATTACTAGTTATTATTATGATATTACTGGTTATTATTATTATTATTATTATTATTATTATTATTATTATTATTATTATTATTATATTACTAGTTATTATTATTATATTACTAGTTATTATTATATATTACTGGTTATTATTATTTTACTAGTTATTATTATTATTATATTACTGGTTATTATTATTATATTACTGGTTATTATTATATATTACTGGTTATTATTATATTACTAGTTATTATTATTATTATATTACTGGTTATTATTATTGTATTACTGGTTATTATTATTATATTACTGGTTGTTATTATTATATTACTGGTTATTATTATTATATTACTAGTTATTATTATTATATTACTGGTTATTATTATTATATTACTGGTCCGCCCCCCTGGAGATCACTGAATGTGGCCCCTGAAGAACATGAGTTTGAGACCCCTGCTCTACTTTAATCTGAGCTTTTATTATCAGTGAATTAATTAAAGGAAAGTTCCTAATTTTTACTGTGAAAAGACAAAATGCAGAAGATAATGGCATAATGAATGGTACTAAGTCACTTAGAAAAAATATTCTGCAATTGCCACAATAGTAGTACTGGGCCTTTATGGGTTAAAGATGAATATGAAGCTTCCATTTTTCCTGAACATAACCGACATCTCCAGGATGCCAGTGTGTGTGTGTGTGTGTGTGTGTGTGTGTGTGTGTGTGTGTGTGTGTGTGTGTGACCCCACCCCACCCACATAGACTCCACCCCTCTGTAATCTTATCCAGATCTCACATCTGGATCGAATGTTACAAAAATCCATCACAAGATAAACAGAAGTTGGTGAGGAGAAAAAAAATTGCCAAAATATTTTGATATTACTCTCATAGATAACAGACTTATTTCTCTATTTTTCTGTCTACAGTACCGTTAAAAAACCTGTTGATGGGGCTGTCATTCCTCAAAAAAGAACTAGTTCAACTAGTTTCACGATTATTAAATTTCAACAGACCCTGTAATAAAACGTGTACAAACATCATCCCTCCATAAACTGTAATATATTGTACATGTTCATATTCATTAGATTCTTGGTGTGTAGGAGTCATTTTCCAAAATGTAAAAGTACCCCAGTGAACACTACAAACTAATACTGAAGGGAACAGTGTTTAGCTTCTGAGAATCCACACATGGAAAACACATTAACCCATAAAGGCATTGTCTAATGTAAATGTTTAATACCTCTAGATCCACTAATTCTATAAATCCAGGTAAATAATTGGTGTAAAATGCAATTTGTCATATTTTTTCATTATCAGACAATTCATTCAAATGTTAATAATGAGTCTATGCTGAAGAAACTGCACACTCCTGAAGCAAAACAGAGTAAACCTCATATCAGTCCACCTTCAATAAGTTGAGTTGCTGAATTTTGCAGAATTGGTGTAAATGTGTAGTGGCTGCAGATCTGCAACTGGCATGTGTAATACAAAGGTTTACAGTAGAAACACATATGCATATGTCTATGAAAGAGCCCGTCACGACTCCATTTCAGATTTTTCATTTCCCCCCAATGCACCATTATCTGTAATTGGAAAATGAACTTTCTGTTTTTCATTATCTTCATCGCAACTATGACTTTTATTGTAGATTCCTATGGCTCTGTCTGACAACAGATTCCTATGGAATGCAGTGGAATGCACTTAGACACATACAGATCACCTGTCTGCACCTGCATTCTGACTCAGCTGGAACACTGAGTTACAGGTCATGGACAGAAACAAACAACAGCACTGACTTGACACTCATAGCTGTAGTCTGATCCTCTACATCAGTGTTTCTCAACCTTTTTTGAACAACAATAACTTTTTGTCAACGTAAGCATCCTGCCACCCCCGCTGGAAAAAATTTCGAAACTGGGGGTGGCGTTGTAGCACTGCGTAACAAGTTGGCGAGTGCGCACCGGGGGAGTTATGGCGAATAACACATTGTCAGGTGCTGCTGGTGGTGATGATGGTGATGGGGGGGTAGTGGTGGTCTAATGGAACTTCTATACATCACACAGGTAGTGTAGTTCTCCCCTGCGACCAGACACGGGGGAGTTACAACTTGCAACAAACCTAATGGTGTTTTTCAACCTTGGGGTCAGGGCCCCATGTGGGGCTGTGTGGAATTCGAATGGGGTCGCCTGAAATTTCTAGTAATGGATGAAAATAAAAACTTACTAATAAAAAACATATAGTGAGTTGAGAGAGACAATCGCATACATAAAATATGTGACAAACTGAGAGTGTGAAACTGAAGCAGAAGGTTCTGTTTATCTGTCAAATGTTCATTATGGTCAGTTTGAGATGCTGCAGCACTTTCATAATTCATAGTTTGAGTTATTGTTTATTCAGTATTCATTATCAGTCATGTAAATATAACTTGGACTGACTGTACATATCCTGACCAAGGAAAATTAAATTGTACTTTTGTGCACTTTCATCTACACCTGGCTTTTCTGCCTGCCTCCATAATAATACACATTATATACACTGAGTGTTATCAAATATTAATGTTGATTTGTAACATAGGATAGTAAATTACTAACTGATCAAAAATGTATTAACTATAGCAACAAGAAAAAAAAGGCTCTCTTTTGAATATCTGGGATCACAAAAAAAAAAAAGAGAGAGAGAGAGAGAGAGAGAGAGAGAGAGAGAGAGAGAGACTTGTGCTATGGGAGTCGATGTGTTGACTAGTCGACGTTTTAGTTAATGCACTAGTAGATAGTCATATATTGAATATGACTTATTACACTGACTACATTATTGTAGTCAGTGTGTCCTGTCTGTGTGTCTGTCTGTGTCCACAGAGACATATCATGCTATAACTCAATGAATACTTGAGATATCACCATGAAATAACATGGGCATATATACATATACAGTAGCTAATGTGCTTCAGATGCAATGATCCATTTAAGTAAAGGTCAAAGGTCAAGATCATATTTAGCTAAAAGGTCAAAATCACATTATTGGGTCTAATTCAAGAACGGGTTGTCATAGAAACTCGAGATTGGCACCAAATAGGGGCGAGATTAGGCATTCTCTGAATGCTTGTTTAGTCTATTACACTAGTCTACAAGTAAAATGCTTCCAGAATAAAACTAATGAAATGTTACCGCATGTGTGTTACTGATAAAGAAAAGTCTTAATTGCTGGTTGGCTCAAGTTTCCAAGATAAATCTTGGGTCAAAATGTGAATTTCTTAGAAATAATAAGAAAATAGGTTTCAGTCCAAAGGAATATTGGTCTCAGATCTACCAGATCTATTTCTTTATTCTTTCTTTCTAGCGGAATATTTACTAATCCATTGTATACATGTACATAAACCACCATATATATGGAATAACACACCATCATATATATTACAAACATGAGCTAACCAGCACAAAAGTAATTTGTTTCCTGATTCATCTTATTAAAATATGTAAGATTTAACATATTTAATGTCTGAAGCAGATACTGTAGAATAGTGTTATAGACCCTATAGCAGAAATATACTTCAGAAATATAAAAACACCACATTGCGTTGTCTGTTATGTTACTTTTTCCACTATCCAGTTAAATTTAAATTCTCTAATTGATTATTTCCCCTGATTAGTAATCACTGTACTTTGTGCATAAAGATCTGAACTATACAGGTCTTACTATGGACTCATTCCTCCTGGTGTTGGTGTTGGTGTTAAAGTCCGTGTCCAGGTTCTTTTCCTCTCCAGGGACCGGCAGGTAGCTCTCGTTTCGCCTCATGGTGTTGGACTCCTCCTGCTGAAGGCTGCCCGAGTGCTCACAAGCCAAAGGAGGAGAACCTGTGAAAGACAAAAAGAAAATGGATGAAGTTTATTTAATATATATCCCAAAAAAGAGCCTTCGCTGAGGTTTCAGTGGGTCAACTGTCATGTGATATGTTCAAACCATGAATGTACATTTCAAACTAAAGTTGAGTGTTTGTGACTGGAATAATAAACTTTATCTATATAGAACACTGCATACATATAAAGAAACATGAAAGAAAGGCAATTTCTGATCCATGATGCAGATCAAGGATAAGTATACTAAAAGAATGAGTATCATATTAACTAGGGTTGTCAAAAGTAATGCATTAAAGTGGATTAATCCATCATCATGATTAAAAATTTTAATGGAATTAACCTATGTGCAGCACCAAATGACTCTGAACATCTCATGGCATTGTATTTGGGGTAGTTTGTCCAAGTACAGTTATCACTGCATATGTACAAATGGTAGATCATCTGGTATTGACAGGCAACAGAATCAACCCATAAAGATGGAAGACACTAAACACAACGTTGACCTCTGGATGGAAATATAAGGGCAGGTAAAAAAAATCAATGTGGAATAGTTGTGTCAGGTTGTTTTGTTGAAAGTGTTGAAGGTGTTTAATAAACACATGTACAGTATATTTCCTTATTTCTTGAGTTTGTTTGCTCATGCGAGATGACCGTGATTGATTGAAACTAATCCACAGCAACCTTCTGAATCAAAAATTTAATTGTTTGACAGCACTAATAATAAACTTTTAACAGGTAAGTGACTATTTTTGGCAATTTCTATGAACATTAAATATGAGGCCAATCCCATGTTTCAGTGACGTGAAGAAGCATGTTGGTTTTTATAACATTATACAGTGATTCTTTGAGATTTTATCAAAAGTTTGAAGGTGAAAATAGTGAATGAGTGTTTTTTTTTGTCAGTTTATGACTTTAAAACAGATGTTTTTTGCATGTGTTTAGTTTTTTTACTAAATGCTGCTCGGAAGTTTTATGAAAAGACCAAGAACGCCGTTGTCACCCTAACCAATGAGGAGGTAGATCATTATGTCCAATAACATACTAAGATGAAATTCCCAAGTAGTTCAATGATTCTCCTATAAAGGGTTAACTGATATAACATGATGGGAATTATTTTCACTGTTGCAGCTTATGAAAGTTCCTCTGATTGTCATGGGCTCTCTCTCTTCCTCTGCCTGGTAACAGCACTCATTGCTTTCAATCATTCAATCATCTGCCACTCTGCTCTCTGTCCTGTCTGATTAACTCCACCTGTCTCTGCTTCTGCCTCCTCGTTAACTAGCCACCTGCACTTCATTCCTCGTTAACCACTCTCTGTATTTAAAGCCCTGTTTCACAGTTCACCTTTGCCAGATCTTCTGCTAATCCTGCTACCAGAGACTTCTTGCATGTTTGTTCTCATTTGTCTACTTCCTGTGAACTCGGATCAGCCTGACTCTTCTCTGCTCTCCTGACCTGGTAAACCAGACCTGCATTCTAGTCCTCCAACTACAAATTCCGCATAGCCCTTGTCTGTACTGCTGCTTTGTTTTCCACCTGCCCTGTTCTCCTGTTTTCCAGCCTCCTTGACCAGTGAGTGAAAAAACTTTTAATAAACTGATTCTTTTTTAACGTG
Source organism: Siphamia tubifer (assembly GCA_020466265.1). Classification (NCBI taxonomy): domain Eukaryota; kingdom Metazoa; phylum Chordata; class Actinopteri; order Kurtiformes; family Apogonidae; genus Siphamia; species Siphamia tubifer. Next base: position 9,723,760 of record CM035785.1, on the reverse strand, counting down.
ATGGGATTGTGGTCCTCGTCTGTCCCCGCCCGTGACACTGATATGGTTCACATAGAAATGTTTTAATTAGGAAAGTTACAATTTTATTGACAGAAGGTAAAATGAACATGAATTAAACATGTTATTGAATATAATTTTGGCTCGCAAAACAGGACTAAACAGCAGCCATTTATGGGCAACCATATATTCATTAATTATTCTTATTAAGTCATGTATTAACTTCTGCTTCCTACATTGGCAATAATTATTTAAGTCACATTAACAATTTAGTCAGTGATGACACCAAGATTTTGATGTATTACTTAGTGCAGAGTCAGACTAATTTGAGGCAATTATATGGTTTTTGCTCCAGTAAGTCAATCAATCAACTTTATTTATATAGCACATTTCAAAAGATCCACAGGGGAAGCCAAAGTGCTGTACACAAAACACGAGGAAAATAAGTTTAAAAACACACAATAACAACAAAAAAATCAAAGGTTCATGTCAGCTCAGTGTTTGCAGATACCAAACAAGAGAATTATAAGAGTTAAAAGCCAAAGTGAAATAATGCATTTTAACCATGATTTAAAAATGGGAAGAGAAGAGGTCTGACTTACACCCAAGTGGCAACTCATTTCAGAGTTTTGGAGCAATGGTTAAGTAAGATATCAGTTTAATTTGTGAAAGGAGTCAATCTCTGATAAAAGCAGAAACATCAGACTTTCCATTTGTCTTTAGCGTGTTATTGTCGACCACAAAAAGAGAAACCTATCAAGTCTTGACAGCACTGCAAACCAAAAGCACAGTTAATTATTGTACTCTGAATATCTGGCTTTATGTACAATCAGATAATCACTGTGAATCCCAGAGGGAATATAATGTTCTGCATGTACTGATGGATAAGAATAATGAATAGAACCTTGATGCGTTTCATTTGTATCAGGGCAAAACAACAACTCATTATATAACAAAAGATACTGAGCTGGGTGGATTTTGATTAACTAAATGAACTACCAGATCATAGATTAAGTACAACATTATTGACCCTTTAAGAAAAACCCTCAGGACACTGAGGTTCCAATAGCAGCACATCGAACATACACACAAGAAATACTGCAAGAAAATAAACTAACAAAGAAAACGGTATCGGGGGGGGAATAATTAAATTGCACATTGTAAAGTACTAGTAGCAACAATTACTAACACACAGTAGTAACAATAATGATGATAACAATAAGAAGAAGCTAATTATGTAGACTACCTATTAAATAGTCCATAGAAATACCTATTATAAATATAAATAGCTATTTTACAGTCTAGTATCTTGAACTCATAGGGTATGAAATCCTGTTTTGTTCACAGCAAAGACTCTACTTAATTCAACCCTTCCTGTTTTACTGTTCCCTTTTCTTTTCACAATGTTTTAACCATTTCCAACACCAACAAACTCAACCATTATCACACATACTGCATCCAACATCCTCAGCCTCCTCGCTCCCAGCCTGTCACAAATGGATGACAGAGCCAGCCCACATTTTGCTAAAGTAAGAGCAAACAACACTGATAAACCCCTGAATCCACATCTCACGCCGCAGACACTTGATTTCATGATGGAAAAGAACTGGCAGACGTTTTGTCCCATCTGCCACAAACTCAATACAAACCACTGATCATTTATTTTCATGTACTGGGGAGTTAATGTTTTATGATGTGGCTGGAACGTGAATATTAAATACAATGTATAAGGGGAAAGATGATGTAATGAAAATTAGACTACAGTGACAGAAAGGTCTATTGTTTCTAAGGTTACAAAGTTCTGGAAAATGATTATCAATCCTTACAGAAAGAAGAACTGAACTAAAGTACAACTTCTGTTTAAAACCAGTAGATGTAATGCACACAAATCAAACCAAACAAGGTGTTGTCCTTTAAAGCATCCGTGTACACGCTGCACCCATGGTAGATGCTAGAAATGATCATTTAGTTGCTGATGGACTAGAACACAAAAAACTAATACTGCTACGTGGGTTTTTTTTATTGCTGCACTCAATAACCACATATAACAACAAACTGTCATCAGTCACATTTAAACATAGTTTATTGCTTCTAACATGTTTGTGTGCAATCACAGATTTTCAAAAGCTAAAGTTAATATCTATATCGTAATACTGGAAAGGCTCAGACCGTGTGTGTGTGTGTGTGTGTGTGTCAAATGTAGACCTTTTTAACTGGCCAATTTTGTAGCTACAGTTGAGAAATAGTCCCGTATCCACACCACATTTTCAAGCTACAGTCCTGACATATTGGTTTGTTCTGAGCACAGTTCTGGAGACGGCAAGAGAGGGAGCAGAGCCTTTAATAAAAGTCCTGCCTCCTCCAAACAAATTCTGAAGGAAGTGAGGTACGGATGGATCCAGGTTAGGTTAGCATTAGGATAGGTTTAGTGCAGAGGTGCTAAATCCTGGTCCTCCAGACCTACTACTCTGCATTTTTTATATGTATCCCTCTTCAAACACACCTGACGTCCATTATCAGTCTTCTGCAGAGCTAGATGAGAGGTTCATCATTTGAATCAGGTGTGTTTGAACAGGGAAACATCTACAGTAACACATGCAGGACAGTAGCTCTGGAGAATCAGGATTGGGGTTTAGGGTCATTGGTAGGGCTAGGTTCAGGTTTAGGTTAAGGGTAGGTTTAGGGGTTAGGTTTAGATTGAGAGGTTTAAAGGTTAGGTTTAGGTTAAGGGTAGGTTTAGGGGTTAGGTTTAGATTGAGAGGTTTAGAGGTTAGGTTTAGGGTTAGGGGTAGGGGTAGGTTTAGGGTAGGTTTAGGGTTGTTAAAATGATTGACATCAGACTATGACACTAGCAGTCAGAGGTTTGGACACACCTTCTCACTGAAATGATATGAGCCACAGATGTCCAACATGTGCTCAGCGTCACTGGGAACTCCTTCTAGACTGTGGGAAAACATGTCGGGTGTTACCTCATAAAGCTCATACAGAGAATGTCAGGAATGTCCAAAGCAAAGGGTAGCTATTTTGAAGAATCTAAAATATAAAACGTGCTTTGAGTTATGTCACAATTTTTCAACTGTGTTCATTCATAGTTTTGACACCTTTAGTGAGACTCTACAATGGAAACAGCCACGAGAATGAAGAAAAACCAGGTGTGTTCACACTTCTGACTGGTAGTGTACTTAAGTGTAACAACTAAACGACTCACAGTCATGGAGGTGATGTCACTGAAACTTTCCACAAACTGTTCGGAGTCAATGAAAACATCTCTGCAATTTTTTACGTGTCCAGACTTTAATGATTTTCAGTTCTTTAAATACTTGTTCACATCAAATCTATAAAAAATCGGTAAAATATGCCAAGGCAGCAGCCTTTTTTGGTGTTGCATCATATATTTGCAACAAAAGTTGCAGCCCATTGAGTTGTTTAATGGATGATGTTTTTTATGGAGTTAAACCCTAACCCTTTTTAATCTGTATTTTCTATTTGTATTTCTTATGTTCTAAAAGTAATTACGTAAAATCCAATAGGATATCCTATTCCATTACACATCAAACATGAGTAATATTAACTCTGAATTATTAATAGAAATATGTTCATCTATTTAATTTATGGTTGGACATTTCAGTCTTAATGTCAATAATAATAAAACCAGAGTGAGCATTAGTATCAGAGCTATAGTAACACTATTAAGATCCAGCAAGCAACCAGAATGACGTCAGAAAACACCGGTTTTACTATTGATGACGCTACTTTCAAATTGTTTGTTTAGCAGCACTTTGGGTTCCCAGCAGACATGATAAATGGCAAGAGACTGACTGATAAGACATGGACAATATGCAGACACTGTAAACAATGCGGCTAATACGAGCACAACACAGAGACATTTCCAGCAGCACCACAGCTCAGTACTCAAATCAACAACTGCACCTGCCAAGAAAACACCGACAAACTAAATGACACTGACACATTCACACCTCAACTGCCACAGTCAAGCACCACATTTGATTTTGAAAAAATATATTTATTTATTTTAACTTCTGTAACATTTTATTTATGTTTCAATTTGTAGAGGAAGAAGTGACATACTCTGTTTGCACTATTTTCAGTCTGTATTGACAGAAGAACTTTGTGTTTGGCACATATTGTCTGCACTTGAAAAAAGAAGAAATGTATTAAATATAAAATATGTTATTTTAACTTTAATAACATTTTAGTTTAGTTTAAATTTGTAGAGGAATAAGTTCATCAAGAAGTTCATTAAAAGTTAACGCTTACAGTCAGCTGGAAAGACTTATTACAGCTAATCAGCGGAGTTTTGAAAAAAAAACTTGACGTGTTAGGAAAAAAAAAACATTTCAAATTGTTTCCGAGATGAAAAATTTTTTTTTACCTATTTCTAGTAAAAGTTCCACTCCTGTGGTTAAATTGTACTTAAAAGTAAATCTACTAAAAACAACTAAAAAACAACCCAAAAGTAAAACGTAGCTTCTCTAAAATCTATACTGGATGAAAGCTAAGTTCCTGTTTTTCAATCATGTTAAAGTATTGACTTTCTAATATAGGGGTGTCAAACTCATTTTACTTCAGCGGCCAAATAGAGCCCGATATGACCTGAAGTGGGCCGGACCAGTCAAATAATAACAATGATAGAAATAAAATTATATAATAAAAATTTTAATATTTTCAACTTCCTTAAATAACATGAACAACTGGGGGGTGGGATACAAAAAGGTAATGTTAATAATATTCTACTTGAGTTCATCATTTACGCATGTGCATTACGATGTATATTACAATAACACATACACAAAACATTTAGTAAAATGACATTTATTTCTCTTAAGACATTTGAGGTGGTTCATATTTATTGTAAAAGGATAGTTTGAAATTGTCAATATTTTCATGTGATTTTACTTTTTTATACTAAAACAAAGAACATGTGCAGTTTTAATTATTTATTTCGTATCATGACAATATTTTAATGCTCTGATCCACTGTATCCAACTATAACCTGGACTAAATGTAACTTGGAAGTGATTTTGACACCAGCGTCAGTCTAATTTTTGCATTTCACAAATTGATCCCAAGGGCCACATTGGACCCTTTGACGGGCCGGATTTGGCCCCCGGGCCTTATGTTTGACACCTGTGCTCTAATATAACCATGCACGGAAAAAAAAAAAAACTCTATTAGGTGTCAGATTAAATGAATGTTGATCAAAGTGAATCCAAATGTCTCAGGTTTAGATGAGCCAACATTCTAGATTAACACAAACACAAAGCTTTAATGATTTTTCTACCGGTAACATGTAACTAAACATCAGATTTTTTATTGGCTATTATCACGGACACACTGAAATACAATGACGTGTGGAGTGCTCTAACAAATAATGTGATATGAGACACTAACATGCTGTGATGGACTGTATTTGTGTAACTTGTCTGATGGAAATATAATGGGAAGCGACATATAGTTTGTTATTGTACTTTTAGTGGCTGCAAAAAAAGCTGTTATAAGGAACTGAGGAAAAACAGAAGCACCAACAAAGGACCAATGAATCACAGTTATTGAAGAAATAGATGCAATGGAAAAAATATCTCCCATTTTGCAACTTCCAAGAAACACAAATGGATAAAAAAAAATAGAATATATGGATGGATTACAGAACCTGGAATGGTGGAAGGACTGACGCAGTGTTATATAATGTACCCAAGCAAGGTTTGTGTGTTTGTTTTTTTTTTGTTGTTTTCCATGACTATGCATCTATAAAATTTAAATAAAATCATTAAAAAAAGAAATACACTGTGCAGGTTTTGTGAGCAGCAAACAAAGCGTATGTTGTGTAATGGAACTGTGCTTCTAGGAGATGACTGAAAAGGAGTCCATTCATGTTTACATGGTTCTGGTGTTGGTTTTTGTCTGTATTTATGTCTTGTGTGTTGTAATTAGTGATCAACGATGTGGATGTTTTGGGCTGATACAGATTTTTTTTTTTTTTTTTTTTACATGGGTCTTAGCTTTATAGAAACTCTTCATTGCTTACAATTAGAAAATACACATTGTGACAGTTAACTTAATAAATATTATTACTGGGGCTGTCAAATTATTATGTTTGTGCTGGCGTTTGTTTGTTTGTGTACAAGATAACTCAAAAACTTACAAACAGATTTTTTGTTCAGGGTAAGTTGGTAATGGGGGGAACTAGAAATGATGTTGGTAGTGATCGATTGGGGTGGGGGGGGGGTTGATTTCATCACAATCAAACAATGCCTTGGTGGAGGTCTGTGCTCTCAGAGTGCTTTTCTAATGTTTTTGCTGCAGTTGGTTTAACTTGAAATATTATGGATCCATTTTGATGACATTTTCAGGGTATTGTGGTAATGGGGAGATCAACAAATGATTCAATTGTTGGTGGTGGTGCGGGGGGGGGGGCACCTTGGCAGATGTCTGCACTCTCAGAGGTCTCTCCTACTTTTTCTTTTTTTTTGTACTCAAATTTCCCACGAAATACACAAAAATACAGTAAGAAACATAAAAAAATATATAAAGAACAAAAACCAAAACATGCTAAAAATCCATTAAAATAATTTTTAAAAAAAACAACCACAAAAAAGTGATGAAAATCTCAAAACATGTTGAACTAGAAAAACCCTGAGAGCATAGACTTCCACCAAGGTAGACCCCCACTCCCTTTACCGAATGAAGGGAGGTCCACCAAGAAGGTTATGTATTTGCTGACGTTGGTTTATTGGTTTGCCGCCAATTACCACCAAAATCTAATCATTTATTGATCTCTCTATGATCACCCTATTCTGAAAATTTCCTCTAAATCCATTCATTAGTTTTTCAGTTCTGTTGTACACAAACCAACAAACAAATCAATCCCAGCAAAAACATAACCTCCTCAGCAGTTTTTTTCATTGCCTTGAAACTCAATGGTCATTGGATAAATGCCACAATTTTGTCCCGCCCCCAGACAATTGGCTTCTCTGGGGGTGAATCAGCTGTGGGCGGGGCCTCGGCTGACCTGGACACTTGGCTTTTGTATAAGGAGTGGATCTGGTTTTGATTGACGTGCATTTCGAGATATAAAACCACATCCTGACAGCTCAGTTCAGTCTCATCATGGAAACGGAACAAACTTCAACACATTTGTTGGTATTTACTTGGTGAATCTACTTTTTCATTTCTTAAACTATAAATAAAACATTTCCTTGTTTCAGTTTGACAGAATTTCAACATTTCCTTGTTCAAGGCTGTGGAAAATACACCTACTTGGTACAATAGGTTCACAGTGCATTTTATAGAAATGGAACAGAAGCTGAATTTACATACCGTATTTTCTGGACTATAAGCCACTATTTTTTTTTTTTAACTATGAAGTTTATACAAAGGTGCAGATTTTTCTTCCACCACTAAGGGTGCTCTAACCGGAATTAAAATCAAAATTACTAAGAATAATCAATGCAAAGAAAAATACCTACTTTACTTTAGCAGATAAAACACGGACGACAAATTATCAAAATTAATTATTTTTAATTAACAGAGGTTGTTCAACTGTGACGCAGAAGAAAACGAATTCATGGGTTTCAGTAAAGATGTTTAAAGTGATTTGTGATTTAAAACACGGGAGAATGAAGATAAATACAGTAAATACTGGTTATTTTTCTCTTGGTTCTGTTCCGTTTTAGTTGTTACCATGCTAAAAGTCACTGTTAGGAAAAAAAATCTACTTAAGTACATACATGTAACTATATTTACAGTTCAAAATCCTTCTGTACATGCAGTAAATATAGGATTTTTCAACATAGATATCTGCAGCTTATAACCCCGTGTGGCTTATATATTCATTTTTTATTATATTTTTTTACATACAGCGGATGTGGCTTATATACAGGTGTGGCTTATACAGTAGTCCAGAAAATAGGGTAGAAATAAATAGACTAATTTAATGATGTAAACACACAATGAGCATCACCTGTTTGAAAGACTGTTGGTAAATTATTTAAAACCTTCCAATGATGAATTTCATGCACTAGTGGGTTCAGGAGTCAGCACGTCATTCAGTTTTTATTTATTTATTTACTCACATATTTGTGTGATTGATTTGTTTTGGGACAGGGATACCTCACTACCCTCCCACTCACAAACAAATCTGAAGCACGATTCTGATTTCAGCTTTCCACATCTGACATTTAACACATTCATCGGCCTGATTTAAGACATGTAATAAAAGGGCGAATGTGCATTTCAGATCTATGATGACTCCTTCCTGCTTGAAAACCAGACTCGTGACAATCCCACCCACTGCCTAAATCTCCTCATCCTTATTTTACAGCAGACACATATAGCACACACTCCACTCTGTTTCATACTGTAGTGAAAACCAGCCCCTGGAATTCACTATAACACACATCTCACAGTAAAAAAAAATACTGTGGACAAGCATAATTTTAAGGTCTACCACTATAAATACTTAAAAAATAACCTCTGAATGTGTCTTTCTGTCGTACATGTATCATCACACAAACAAAATGCTATGAGCACTGTTAATGCTGCACCATGTCTTCAGATGTGTCAGCACCTGCAGATGGTGAGCAGACTCATTGATATATTTAATATAATGTGTGAATGTTAACATGTGTAGGTAATGGAGTTCACGTGGAATATGCTTCAGCCCCAGCATGAAGCATGATACAGTAGCAGAAAAAAATATTAGACCATCAAAAGTCATCGAAGACAATAGTTATGCAATAGAATACTAACTATTGAGTGTATCATGTGACTAAAACAGACAGAAATAAAAGATGGATTGAATAAAAGCAATGTTTTTATCAGTACAATGACATAGATATTGATATAGTTAGGATAACTATCAAGAAAACATGTTAAATAGATTGATATCAGCTCTGAAATTAAACTATCAGTGTTTCCACTACATTCATTTAGTAGCTACTAAACTTCAAATTTCTAGAAATGTTATGTTGGTTGTAAATACATCACAGCGTCGAAAACAAAAGGAGCCTGAACTACAGATAAATATCTTGAATCACATACTCTTTGTGAGAGTGCATCATGGAAGTGACAGATCAGCTGATCAGACAGTGGCAGGAGTGTATCTGTGCGATTCAGGCAACGAAAAGGACGACTTATTACAGTAGTTTGAGATAACTCATCATTTTTAAAAGTTAAATAGATATTCGCCAAATATTGACAACCAGCTAACGTTACGTAACATAACAACTTAACTTAATTGTGCGCGGTGCCAACTAAGCTAATTTATAACATAGCATTAAGCTAATACCTACACGAGCTAATGCTAACTCCAGATGAGTTCATGGAAGTATTTCTGAAAAAAGAGAAAAACATTGACGAGGATGAGCCTAGACAGGTTTTATTAAGTCATAGATTGCCATAAGTTATGTTCACATTTGTAATTAAAGTGTAAATTATGGAGTGATGAAAGAAGAGGTGAAAGGTCAAACACAGACTGTCAGGATGGGACCATAAATGGATAAAAAAAAACAGCAGATTTGTCTTTTTATTATTATTATTATTAGTAGTAGTAGTAGTAGTAGTCGTACTATTAGTAGTAAAATTAAGTTGTAATTATTTTTTATTACCATTTGGTTGTTAAAAGTCTAATAAATCACTTCTAGAAATAAAATTTGCAGTGAAGTGTCATTTGTTTATGCCGCCGCAACTCCCTGGCGCATCTGCCCCCGCTGCAGAAAAAAAATCGTAGAGGAAACACGGACTATTATAAGATATTTTTCTTGTTTTGCCAAAAACAAATAGACCTTTAGATGTACCAGGATTCGAAATGAAAATAAAGGTGGTCTAATATTTTTCATTTGAAACACAAATGAAACACATGTCCAATTAAACAGTGTTTTTTTTTTTTTATTATTATTTAATCAGGGTAATAATTATACCTCCTAATATGATTTAACCCCATTTGACTGTCACAAGCTATTTATCTCTGATTAGTGGTTAAAGTATGAGGACCTGTTGCATTTTACATCACAGCAGGATGAGGAAACATAGGATTTAATGTCAGATCTGGTTTACAGTAAATAAATACCAGACTTTGATTTCACGCCTCTGGTAACATTGACCCTGTTCAGTACAGCAACCTTTTACTGATGTTCATACAGGGTGTACCCCGCCTTCGCCCATTATAGCTGAATTAGGCCCCCATTGACCCTAGTGAGGATAAAGTGGGTTCAGATGATGAGACAAGTCATTTATGTCACATTAACCTGATAGAATATCCCGCTTTATAGGGCTAGTAACTGTCACTTCATCTGTTTCGATTTCCCCATTCATTAATGAGTTGTTTGGTTTGGATAATTTAATAAAATGGCCCAAAGGTTATGTTCTCTAATGCTCTATTTGGTCTGAGTATCACAGGGTTGGAAAGGAACCAGAATATATCAACGTTAAACAAACACAAGGATAGTTTAACTACTTAAATGTACAATACTTCACTTCTGTTGTGCCCCAGAAATGTGAATAAAAACTGCCATTGCACTGACAGTTTGGCAACAAAAATTATAATAAAGAGACAAAACTGGAAAAGACTCAGCCAAGGCAGACCACCCAACACACCCACTGATTACAACCAAACCTTTATATTTTTTTTTTATCACATATCCCCCCCCACACACACACACTCACACACACACACACACATACCTGCACCATTCACCATCAAAATGTATTCAACTGTTCCTTGTGTCAGTATCAACATTTCCTGAAAATTTCAACCAAATCCGTCCATAACTTTTAACTTTTTGAGTTATCTTGCTCGCTAACAAACAAGCAAACAAACACTATAACTACCATTAGTTAACAGAGTAATGATGACATGACATGAGGCATTCCCTTTCATTTATACTTGATTTGAAATCAATGAGACAAATAATGTCAGAAATATGAACCAAAGTCTCGTCTCGTCGTCTGAACCCACTTTATCATCACTAGGGTCGCGGGGGTCAAATCCAGCTACAATGGGTGAAGTCTCCAGTTCATCGCAGGACTGAACATATATAGACAAACAATCACTCTCACATTCACACAGAAAGGTCTGGGGTGGGATTCGAAACCAGGGTCCTTCTTGCTGCACCACCCACGAGCGAAAGTGTTCAGTGATTTTAAACTTTTGAGCGCCCCCTTGTGGGCAATCTACAAATGATAAGTTGTCAAAAACTGAATCAGTTCTTCCTCCCCATGACATTATATACTGCATGGAAAATAGGGAATTTTTTCACCAAATATTTTTCAAGTTATCACGTTCACACAAAACAAAACATAGTATAACCAAAACTGAGTTTGAGGGTATAATTACCTAAATAAATAATATATTGAATAAAAATGAACCAAAACAATCAGCAAACTCAATAATAATAATAATAATAATAATAATAATAATAATAATAATAATAATTTTATTTATCAGTGCCATTCAGTTCAATAAAAAAGTTGGAAAAAAGAGCAAAACCAAAAAGGTCAAAGAATGAACAAAAAAAACTATACAATGAACAAAAGAGGCATTCAAATGTGAAAAACAAAAAAATTATGACTATATTGTAAAACGAAATATCAAAAATAAAAAGTGTGTGGTTGAACAACATTTCATCTCTTACGATCTTCTAAATTAAATGGTGCAATTATTACATTTATTTTGATGTGACCTCTGAGCTGGAATCTGAACACCATTACTATAACAACAGATTAACCAACTATTAACATGAATTTAATAATCAACATCTAACTGTTAATTGAATAATCACCACTCTACTTCAGTCACATAATGAAAACTTAATTTATTCTCCTGTTTACAATCCTGTATGTACAGTAATGTTATAGTACTTCAGATAAAACCCTCAGGTTTATCCTCTAATACCTCTTTCTATGTACATATTATTCCTGCTTTTAGACACAGGTATTTCATAACAGCACTAATGTCTTTATCCAAGACTTCTATTATCTGCCAAACGTCTTGGCAGAGCGCCGAGACAGGCGGTACCCAGCGTGTGCCCTGGTTTTATTTTCTAAACATACACTGTTGTTAGTATAAATCAACATTTACAGCAAAGTCCCTTTGCCTGAAACATGGAAACTGCTTAAACTCATTGTAAATTCTGTTGAAATATAAAGGGGGAAAAAAAGCCAGTATGTAGTAGAACTTTATGTATCTATAAATAATGATGAGATTAGCTGAAGTCACCCAGTGTTTAAAGTTAGGGCATCCCTCAACATGCTACGTTTATGACTATACGAGTAATTTACACTAATGGGTCATAAAGTAATAAAGATTCAACAGGATGTAATAGGCTTTGTTGACAGTGTTGATTCAAATAGGCTGTGTGAGCTATGATGCAGCCACCAAATTATGAACCGCAAATACTGATTAAAACTGTGGCTCTGTTCAGCAAGACACCATGGCACAGGAATATCTAGAAATCCACAGAGAGTTAGCATTGAAATGACAAGAAATGAAGAAAAATAATCAACAGAACCAGCTGAAAATGAATGAAACAATGAAGAAAGGCAGTGAAAATAAATAAAACGAACAAAAGAATTGATGAATAGAGTTTAGAAAATGAACAAAGCAACCAAATAAATAGAATAAAAATGAATAAAATGAACAAAATCATTGAAAACAGGCCAAAAAAAATTAACGAAATGATCAACTAAATATATAATAGTAAGTAAAATGATGTACAAAAACAGAGGGGGAGGGGGTACAAAATCAAGCAAAAATCTATAAAAATGAGCAAAATTATCCAAAAAAAAACAGAAGAAACTGAGCAAAATCAATAAAAATTAAAAACGTGAATGAAGAAAATGAATAACGAAGAAAATAATCAACAAAAGGCGCAAAATAATTAACAAAACAATCAACAAATACAATGAAAATGAACAGCGAATAAACAAAATAATTAACATACAGCCAAAAGAAGAGCAAAATCATCCAAATCAACAATGTATTAAGCAATTAATGTAAATTATTAAATTGTAATGTAATGGACAGGAGACCCCAGGTAGAATAGCAACTGAATTGTCAGTTGCTAATGTGGATTTTAATAAATGAGATGAAATAAAAATGAACAAAATAAACAAACTAAGTACAAATAAACAAAAAAATGTTTACAAAAAATAATTTTTTTCTTACAAAACTATCAACTAAATCAATGAAAATGAATAAATAATGGACGTATATAATAATATAGTAGTAATAAATGGATGAATGTGCCTTTACAGACTTATGTTATATTAAACTACAGGCAGTAAAATCTAAAAACAATTAAACACGTGCTCTTTCTTCGTATAGTTCAGATTGTATTAAACATTTCCATGGGGAAAACAACAAACAGCTTGAAAAGAGAGGAAAAACATAAGCTAAAAAAGAAAACGTGCTATTCTTGATGTTCTCCAAACTGACTTTATGTACATTTTGTGACAATAAAAGCCTGGTTTCTGCATCTAAGCTTCATAACAGCAATGAAAACTCTGGATTTATGGTTCCATTCCTATAGTAGCCAGATCTATTTTATTATCAAGGTGATTAGGGTTGATTTATTTACACTATTACTGTTCACCAGAGAAATATGGCAATAACTATATTATAGATTATTCATCTTTATTATTCTAGTCATTATATTTAATAGTTAACCTACAATCTCGCTAATCAGTATCAACATGTGTGCAAGCTGTTGTGTGTGTGTGTGTGTGTGTGTGTGTGTGTGTGTGTGTGTGTGTGTGTGTGTGTGTGTGTGTGTGTGTGTGTGTGTGTGTGTCGGGGGGGGGGGGGGTCCATCTGACTTCAGTGATGATAATGTTCCACTCTTTTCAGGTGTATTTATTCTTTTCAGGTTCAGGTTTTTTGTTACTCTTCCATCCAATGCCTGGTATATTTTCCTAATTCTAACCACATGACACCAGTACTGAAAGCAAACTATAATGCTGTCATCACAAACAGCTGATATTTTACAAAGAATATGAAGTTTTGTTGCCAAAACACATACAGATACACGCAATACTTGTGCCAAATACAGTAGGTTATGACTCTTCCAATGTGAGGTCTGTTGAATAAAACCACATTTAACAGTTATCATCATAAAACACCTCCATATACAAGATGAAACTGCATTCTCTGGATATTTATAAAGTAAAAAAAAATTATATTAATATTAATATTCTCCAAACTGTCATGGTAAAACACATTTTTAATAAAAACCCAGTGTTTGTTTACATACTTCACGATGGAAATGGACTAAATGTTAGGGCAGTTACTAATGAGGCTTTTATTAACTGACTACCCTGCAGATAAACAAAACTAATCAATTCATCAGATAAACACAAAAGACTCAATTCTCAAAGATCGCTATTTAACCCAAACCAATATCAGCTGCAGACAACATCACTAATGACCCCCCACCCCCCACACCCGCAATGGCTTCAGGTTTAACTAGAAAAGCACACTCCGCCAAGGCAGATCAGCCCCCACCCCCTTAAATGAACAATAGCTTTCACTTTCTTTCTCTGCCATGACCAACCCACACACACACACACACACACACACACACACACACACACCTCCACCAATCACTACCAAAATGTAATCATGTGCTCTGTGTGACAGTATTAACATTTCCTGAAATTAATTTTTTTGTTTGTTATCTTACTAATAAACAAACAAACAGCGACTAGCAAACGGTAGGTAGTCTTCTAGGTCAGAATACAGAAATAAATACAGAATATATTTTATTGAATTCGGGAAGGGGGTATAGGATCCCACTCTGCAAAACAAATAGATATAAGCACTCGTTCATCCTAATGTCAATCACACAAATAAATAAACAAATGGCACAGAAGGGACAGAAGGGACAGAAGGGACAGAAGGGACAGAAGGGACAGAAGGGACAGAAGGGACAGGAGCATTAGAGACGTAGTGGAGCCTTGACTACATGTGTTATGTTAAATGTGGCTATAGAATTGTTATTATTGTTATGATGGTTTTTATTTTATTATATTTTTTTATATATATTTTTTATGTTTTTAGGCTTTTATTAATTGTATATGTTTTTATTTATGTATCTTAATGAATGTATTTATTGTGGGTATGAATGTAATGAGTGGGAGGGTGAGTGGTCTGCAGCAGACCCCTCTGTCCAAAACTAATTTGTCCCTCGGGAGACAAATAAAAAAAATATAAAAATTTAAAATAAATTAAAAATTAAAAAAAATAAGAACAAAATGCAGACAAATTAGAAAAAGGAAAGAAAAAAAGGGAAGATAAAAGAAAACAAGCAAACAAAAAAACCTCTATTTGTTACCTACTTTCCTCTCTGCTCATTTGTTTTTTTGTTTTTTTTTTGTTTTGTTTTTGTTTTTTGTATATATGTATATGTTTAGTACTTCAGTTATGTATTTATTATTGGTATTGTTATTATTGTTATTGTTATTATTTTTATTATTATCATCATTTTTGTACTATGCACTATATTGCTATAAGATGAATTCAGGTTATTGGGGAAGTGTAGAAGGGGTAGGATTAAATAAACTTATGCTTCATCCTACTACTTTTTGGACATGTCATTATTATTATTATTATTATTATTATATGGATTATTGTTGCACTTTGCACATGTTCGAAATAAATCATTCAAATCAAATCAAATCAAAGATACTTTGACTTTGACTTTGAACCCTGGTCCTCAAGGCACACTATCCTGCATGTTTTAGATGCTTCTCTCTCCAACTACACCTGATTCAAATGATTAACCTATCATCCAGCTCTGCAGAAGAATGATAATGAGCATCAGGTGTGTTCAAAGAGGGAAACTTCTAACCCATGCAGGATAGTGGTACTTGAGGACCAGAGCTGGGAACGACCTGTTGTAGGTTATCAAACTACTGTGGTATCTGTTAGTTCCAGTCAATGATAGGTAACATTAGTCTGTTATAATTAAGACAATAGTGTCTATAATAACTAGCCTGCAGGTTAAACTAATCATGACAAAAACGATTTTAACTAGTGACTGATATTGATATTTTGGGGGCTGATTCCGATTTGTTTTCTTTTTTACATCAGTCACTAATCTTTCTAAGCTGACACTGCACAGTAAACTTTGCAGTGTTAAATCAACACTTAGAGAGTTTATTTAACTTCTTTTAGAGTGTATTTGGTCCCATTGTCTCCAAATTAACACTGCAAAATGTACAGTGTGGTCTACAAGAAAAATGCTTCTGGAATAAAACTAATGAAATTTTACCACGTGTGTTACTGGTAAAGAAAACTTAAAGTTTCAAGTTTCCAAGATAAGTCTTAGGTCGAAATGTGAAATTCTTAGAATTAACAAGAGAATAGCTTTTAGTCCAAATTAATATTGGTGTCAGATCTACTTCCAAACACTGTCTGCACATTATGATCCATTCACTTTACAGGTTATTTCTAGTGGAATATTTACTAATCTATTGTATACATGTACATAAACCAGCATATATGTGGAATAACACACCATCATATATATTAAAAACATGAACTAACCGGCACTAAAGTCATTTGTTTTCTGATTCACCTTATTAAAGTATGTAATATTTAACACATTTAATGTCTGAAGCAGATACTTTCTAAAACAAATTGTAGACCAGTGTAATCGAAGATGCAAAAACCTTTGAAAAATGTAAAGTACAACAGGTCATTCTGAGGATACCTGAGAGGGGAAATGCAAATTTGCTATTTATTATGATTACAATGTTTTAGCAGTAATAATGATGTTAGTGATGATGTGACTTTTGAATATATGTAGGATTAATGTCTGACGCAGATACTAAAATGTACTCAAATATATTTGGATTTGATACAAAAACTTTTTTTTTCTCTGTCAAATGATAATAAATGTCAGAAAATCTTCTGTACTTACAATTAGAAAATTAAACATTTGTAGTTGACCTAATAAATATTACTACACCATTTTTTTTTCCATTGTGGACAGAAGTATCTGCAACAACACTGAGTTGCCGTGACCTTCACCTGTCCGTAACTCATACCAAGAAAAAAAGAACATATCGACCAATACCAATTCAAGAAAAAAAGATAAATGTTAGCCCGACATATCAGTCTATCAATAATTTTGACATAGGTTTGCATTATGTTCACCGTAGCCATAGCAACCCTGTGTGCCTAAACCATAGTACACAGTGGGATTCTGTACATTATTTTCTCCATATTCAAGTTTTACTACATATATGTCAGGCTATGTTTTGGCCATAACGGGCTGCTGTGGCCACTGGGAACATAATGTAAACCTAGCTTTAATAAACTGATCCAGCATCCGAAGCCTCTGCCATGGTGCTGTGTGTTTTCCTCTTTTACATCAAACAGCTGCGAGCAACTCCAAGCTGCAAGTAGATGTAAGTGATGGTGATTTGTCCATCAAGCCCTGCGGTGCTTAGAACATTTCCCCAGGGTGGGATGAAGAAAGTATTCTATTCTATTATAAGATAAGATAAGATAAGATAAGATAAGATAAGATAAGATAAGATAAGATAAGATAAGATAAGATAAGATAAGATAAGATAAGATAAGATAAGGTAAGGTAAGGTAAGGTAAGGTAAGGTAAGGTAAGGTAAGATAAGATAAGATAAGATAAGATAAGATAAGATAAGATAAGATAAGATAAGATAAGATAAGATAAGATAAGATAAGGTAAGGTAAGGTAAGGTAAGGTAAGGTAAGGTAAGGTAAGGTAAGGTAAGATAAGATAAGATAAGATAAGATAAGATAAGATAAGATAAGATAAGATAAGATAAGATAAGATAAGATAAGATAATCCTTTATTCGTCCAACAGTGAGGAAATTCACAGCAGCCAAGGCTAGTATAGAACAATAGTGTGCAGTAGAGAAACAATATATACAATGTGCAATATAAATATAATATATATATATTCTATTTTATTCTACTCTATTCTATTTTCTATCCCTAATTTCTTGCTAATGATTTTTAGAATTATTTTAATCAATTTAATAGATTTGTTGTTGCAGCACTATTTATCCTGTTAACATTTCATTCAATGATTCAGTGTGCAGCTCATGTTTATTGTCATTGCCTGATGATTATTTTTGCTAATTAATTGACCATTTATGTGTTAGGTAAAAAGGATGCCATCATGAATCATATGTTTGATCTACACCTTAAAAATATCCAGTTTGGGGTCACAGAGGAACACATGTCTAGAAAAAGTGGACAATATTTTGGGTTATTTTTCTTAAAATATTACTCAAATGGTTTACATGAAACTAGTTGCCAGTTTATTTTACAGTTGGAAATTAGCCTAAGCTATTAACTGAACAAACTCTACGGCTCTACTTTTCTTATTTCTTTGAGTCATACAGTAGAGTGAGTCTGTCTGATAAGCCACGACACAATAAATGTGAACTGCTCCTTTAAGCCTAAGGTTACAGAAGGGTGATGTTTGACTTTAAAACGCCATAAATAAAGCACATTTACACACAAGTGGTTGGTATAAAACCTCCCAGGAGCAATACACTGCCTGTGATAACAGAGTTCAAATGAGAAACACTAGAATAAAAATCCATGTGTGGACCTTTGATCTCATATTAAACTACATGCAAATGGTTAAATACAATAAAAAAAATCACGTGAATGTGTCTAAGAAATTACCTCCAAACTGCTCTCACAGCTGTGTATCTGTGCGCCCATGTGCAGATACTATCCTCTAAACCCTACACAGATGACATTTAAGGACGTAAATAAGAAATCAGTATAAAAATCGTGAATTGTTTTTTCCATGCATTTGTAGTTTGAAAAAGAAGCGCGCGCGCCTCGTTTTGCGCCTATGAGAAGAATATGTGCGTGAATAAAGCGCTCTTACCGGGTTCCTGTGCACTATTATGAAGGCTGGAGCTGGCAACCGGCTCATCTCCATCATCCTGACGCTCCATTGGCTTTAAATACGCACTCCGGTTCCTACCGACCTACAACCTGATCTAATGCGTCGTCTCTTTTCTGTAACAGCATCTAGTTGAGCTCCTGTGGCTTCAGAGCCGCCTGCGCTGTTGCATGGAAACGGTGGACGGAGATCTAGCACTTATTCATTCCTTTGGAGAGGTGTTAGACCACTGTCCAAACTGTTCCCTGAAGATATGACCTCTTATTATTTATTAATGCAAATGAAACGATCCGTTTACGCACCGGAGAGGTCTGATCTGATGTGTGTATAAGGTGTTAGAAATAGAAATATTACAATAGAAATGATATTTTCTGTCAGGGTTGGAACTAAAACACGTCTATGCCGTGCGCTTTCTGTATCTACATGAGATTATCCACACACACACACACACACACAGAGATACAACAGAGGAAAAACGCGTCAGGGAGCGCAGTAAAAATCCTGCCAAAACGGTCAAGAATCGAGCTGCGTTCAAATTCTATGGGAAAAGCAGGGAAATCAGAGTACTCAGCTCCTGCTGCACTTTGCTGTTTTGATTCTTGACTTCTGACTAATTTTAACGTGGTTTTATCAGTTTTTCAATCGTTTATATATCTATTGTCCATTATATTATATTATATTATATTATATTATATTATATTATATTATATTATATTATATTATATTATATTATATTATATATATGTTGTGTTGTGTTGTGTTGTGTTGTGTTGTGTTGTGTTGTGTTGTGTTGTGTTGTGTTGTGTTGTGTTGTGTTGTGTTGTGTTGTGTTGTGTTGTGTTGTGGTATGGTATGTTATGTTATGTTATGTTATGTTATGTTATGTTATGTTATGTTATGTTATGTTATGTTATGTTATGTTATGTTATGTTATGTTATGTTATGTTATGTTATGTTCAGTTATGTTATGTTATGTTATGTTATGTTATGTTATATTTTATCACAATGTTTTATCACGCTTTTTATATATTGGCTTTTTTTTGTTATATCTGGTGACATTTATTTTATTATCTCATAATTTGGACTTTTTAATCTCATAATTTGGACTATTTTTTCTTAAAATTATGCATTTTTATCTCACATTTATCACTTTTTTTTTCAAATCTCATGACTTTTTATCTCAATTGTGACTTTTTCCCCACATTTTTCCTAAATTTCCTGCCCATATCCACAAAACTGATTAACTGTGACTCGATCAAACACATCTACACAGTAATTCACTTTTAAAGGCTTTATTTGATACTTTTTTAACTTTTCTGATTTTGTTTTCTGAAGTATTATTGCATTCATGACAAAAAAAAGCAGTTTTACTTTTTACTTTTGTACTTTATTACAATTGAGAAGTTTTACTTTTGTACTTTTACTTAAGTAGAGGAGTTGAATCAGTACTTCTACTTTTGCCAGAGTATTTTTTCACACCAGTAGCTGTACTTCTACTTAAGTACAGAATGTGAATACTTTGAACACCTCTGATTAAAACCACCTGAAGTGGATGGCAAATAATTTCCAGTCAATGCTGAAAGACTCAGAGACAGAGACCACCTGGCACCTTCTGAAGGTCTTTGAGACCAGAGGTGTTCAAAGTACTCACATTCTGTACTTAAGTAGAAGTACAGCTACTGGTGTGAAAAAATACTCTGGCAAAAGTAAAAGTACTGATTCAACTCCTCTACTTAAGTAAAAGTAAAAAAGTACAACTTCTCAATTGTAATGAAGTACAAAAGTAAAAAGTAAAACTGCTTTTTTTGTCATGAATGTAATAATACTTGAGAAAATAAAATCAGAAAAGTTTCAAAAGTATCAAAAATAAAGCCTTTAAAAGCGAGTTACTGAAATCAAATGTCCCAGTTTCTTAAGATTTTCATTTATAATATTATCAAACACCAATTACATGTTATCAAAATGGTTTCAAGAACAGTATTTAATTTAATTTAATTTAATTTAATTTAATTTAATTTAATTTAATTTAATTTAATTTAATTTAATTTAATTTAATTTAATTTAATTTAATTTAATTAAGAAATGTAGGTGAAATTAAGTGGAAGTTGAAAGGGTTAAAATGACGGAAAATGAAACAGTTAAAAATGTTTATCTGAAATGAATTGGCCCATTTTCTTATTTTAACATCACACCTACCACCGTTGCACATAGTCCACTGATCTAGCAAGAGGCAGAAGGTTACATTTCCTTGTAGAAATGTTGGACAGTTTAAGTTTATTTATTTGTATATTTAAATGTAGTCAGAAAGCTGCCTGGAGCACCTGTCCATGTCTTTTATTTTTAATGTGTCCCCTGCATACGTCCTGTAGTTTTAATGTTTTGTCTGTTTCTGTTTTCCTCTCCAGACAACACAACAACTTGACTTGTGGGTATTAATACTGTCACCTTGAACTTTGAACTCTCCTCGTGTGATAAACATGTGTTTACCTCAGGTTTTTCAGGTATGAAGTGAAGTTTATCCAAGCATCAACAGATCAAAAATGATCAAATAAGCTTCTGTTTATTTCATTGAGCTTGTGTTTGCGTCAGTGTGAAGGTAAAAGGAAAGAAAAAGTCATTCCTCTATAACTATTATGGTTTTACTTCTGCTTTTAGGGCTTTAGTGGCTGAGTTTTAGGATTGTTTTCACAAATAAACTGCCCCAAAGTCAACACATATAAGTAAAGTGTGTCAAAGATAACAGAAGCAGAAATTATATACAAACCACATGTTGTAAACTCAGCTCTTTGTGATTTAAATACTGCTGTGTTTTCTGTTTTATACTGTTGTCGCAGCTCATATGTTCCCTTTTGTGGTATTCTTTATATCTGTCTCATCTTATGTCAGTCTCTACTGGATCCCTTCAGCTACTATCAGCTAAAATATAGACAAGTATCTGACATGAATTTAGCAATTTGTGCATCCCTTAGTGCAGAGGTCTTCAACCCTGGTCTTTGGGGGGGCCACTATCCTGCATGTTTTAGACGTCACCCTGCTCCAACACACCTGATTCAAATGATCACCGCGTCCATCAAGCTCTGCTGATGACTGATAACGACCTACTGTTTTAAATTAGGTGTGTTTGTGCAGGGTGACATCAAACACATACAGGACACTGGGCCCCGAGGACAGGGTTGGGAACCACTGCCTTAGTGTATTATATTACTTTTTGTGTTTAAGACTTTAATAATTAATACATAATTACTCAGGGTGTTCAACACATACTAATCCATCAATCATAAATAATGCGATTTAAAAAATGTTAATACAGTTAAATGGAACAGTTGTTTTGTTTCAAGTTGTTTTGTTGATACTGTTGATGGTATTGAATAAACATGTTTATATATATATAATCTATACGGCTGTTTTTTTTATAACTTTTAGAAGATTTTTTTAAATATGTTTTGATATGTGTCTGTGTGTGTGTATGTGTGTGTGTGTGTGTGAGAGAGAGAGTGGTTTGAGCATGTTTTGTCTGTTTTTTTCTGTGCATTTTTTGTGCTTCTTTGTGTATTTTGTGGTAAATTACAAAAAAAAAAAACAGACACAGAACAGTCAACTGACATAAAGTGTTTTGATAGTTTCCTTTTCACCGAAGCACTTCCATCTTAAAATACCACATTAACGCGAAGCATACGTTAGTCAGGGATTCTGTTAGCACTTCAGCTAACGTGTCACCTAGCTTGCACCAAACGTGTTAAGTGCAGTTATATTAGGCTACCCCCCTTTTTCTTGCATCACTTTTCTCATGCAAAATGAAACATAATTAATATCGATTAAAAATGAATATTTAATCATGATTAATCAAAATTAATCCAAAACAACCTTGTGATGAATCCAATTAAAATTGTAATAATTTGACAGCTCTAATGTTTAGTTGTTGATGTGCATCTAAAGTATTTAATTTGTCATTTTTGTCATTTCTAATCTCCATTATCTGTCCAACTTCCATGTCCTGTGGTGAACTTTCTGTTTAGGTGTAATTCATCATCATGATTCATGTTACAGTGGAGTTGACAAATCACATTCTACAATATATTAACCTGTTTTTTCACAGTTGGAAGCATCTTGCCTCTGGTCATACTCTTCATATCTCTGAGTGACAAAATAACGACAGCACTTACAGGCCTTTGCCTCCTCTTCTATGCTCCATTAGCTTTTCTGGCTAACGGTTAGCATACCTGCCCTGACCTGTCACACCATTAGACTTTCTACGAAGGATAAAAAACTAAACGTGTTCTGTTCTGTCGACACAAAGACACATGGGAAAAGTACTTAATATGTTCTATTACATGGAGCCTATGAAACTAATATGGGGTGAAGAAAAAAAGAAAAGTAGAACTTAAGCTAGAGATGTCACACATATAGCATAGAGCTGCACAAAATATTGATTGAGCATCGACATCGCAATGTAGGTGTGGACAATAGTCATATTGCAGGTCCTGCAATTATTTTTCTTTTATTTTTTACTATATTTTTGGTATTTTTTTCATGTATTATTTTTTAAATTAATTAATTTTTATCCACTTATTTTTATTACTTCCTTATTTATTTGTCTTTTTAATTTATTTGTCTTTTTTTATTTGTCTCTTTTATTTATTTTTAATTATTAATTTTATTTTATTTTTTCAGCCACAAGAAGGATGATATTGAAACATATGTTCTGTGTCAACCACTAATATGTTTGACCGTTTGCGTCCGCACCACACAGCTGTTATACACTCCTGAGTAGTTTTTCATATTGCAATATATATTGCAGGGTTAAAAGAAAACGCAATGTCAAGTTCTTCTAATATCATGCAGCCCTACCTTGGATCAAAACCAGCCTGCCAGAGTTTCTAACATGGGCCATGAAATTTGTGAAATGCAAATATTACATTGCTGAACTCATAAAAAATAATAGCAGAACAATCAATAAACAATGACAACTCCACACTCTAAATGTTATGGATATAGACTTTAAAACAGTTGCTCATATATAAGTCTGTCTATAGTCTAGCACCAAACTACATCTGTGGCACGTTGGTCCCGTACGAACCATTTCAGATCTTTAAAACCTCGTAGTCAGGTCTTCTGCCAGTGCTAGAGTCAGGACTAAACACCATGAAGATGTCTTCCTAATGTTGTGAGTCTCTGACAATGATGAAGTACAGGCTGAAAACACCTCTGTTCAACTAAAACCGTTCTATCTGAACTCTTTTACTTTACTTTATTTTAATTCATTATTATCCCTGTGTATTGAAATCACTGAGGAACAATTAAAAAAAAACATTCTGTTGAGTTAGATATTTATGCTGATTAAAATGAAAATAGTCATGCTGATTCCAAAATGTCACACCGTTTTTTTTTTTCTAGCACATCAAGTTTTGTTTTTTTCTCCACAGCTTATTCTCCAGATGAACAAAATTTCACTGATTAGTTATAATAAGACTTTCCGTCTGATTATAATTGGACTCATTTATAGCTACATGGAAACTTGTTAGTGCAGTTACTGTGCAGAGAGATGGGTGTGTACAGTAGAATTACAGCAAACATATCCTTTGTAAAAAAAAACAATAGTGTTCAATAAACATTGCACCCATGCCTGTTTCTTTCATATTTCATTGTAAGTCAATATTTGAAAATTCTTATAAAACAAGTACGTACCTGTTAAGTACATTATGTTTGAAGATCGTGTAGGTTAAAAACTTGATGTGATAGAGAAAAACTGAGATAAATTTTGGATTCCACACCCAAAAATTGGTTAAAAACAACTGTCAGACCTTACTCAACAAAAAATAGTGTTAGCCTGTGTGATGTTTTCATTGTAATTGTGTGTTTTTAACTTGTCTGTTTACGTAATGCACTGTAAACTAGAAAAGCACTTGGAGAGCACAGACTCTGCCAAGGCAGATCAGCCCCTTCCTGAAAGACAAACCCCACCCCCTCCACTGATCACCACCAAAATTGAATCAGTTGTTCCTTGTGGCAGTATCAACATTTCTCGAAAATTTCAGCCAAATCTGTCCATAACTTTTTGAGTTATGTAGCTGAAAAACGAAGTTTAAACGATTACTTCGTCAATTTCTTGGTGGAGTAATTACTCTGTGAATGATTAATGCTATACAAATAAATAAATATACCTTGCCAATAAGGAAGGAAGGAAGGAAGGAAGGAAGGAAGGAAGGAAGGAAGGAAGGATGGATGGATGGATGGATGGATGGATGGATGGATGGATGGATGGATGGATGGATGGATGGATGGATGGATGGATGGATGGATGGATGGATAGATAGATGGATAGATAGATAGATAGATAGATAGATAGATAGATAGATAGATAGATACATAGATAGATAGATAGATAGATAGATAGATAGATAGATAGATAGATAGATAGATAGATAGATAGATAGATAGATAGATAGATAATTCATTCATTCATTCGTTCGTTCGTTCATTCATTCATTCATTACAGTGTAGCAATTACATTGTGCACATTCAATAACAACAATACACACAGGTAAAGACAATAGAACAAACACTGTACAATATATATTAGAAGTAAATATTGATCTTGGACAACGGCCCACTGTCCAGCATGTTTTAGATGTAATCCTGTTCCAACACACCTCATTCAAATGATCACCTCATCATCAAGCTCTGCTGAAGCCTGATAATAAACTCACTGCTTTTAGTCAGGTATGTTGAGGTATGCAGGATAATGGGCTCCAAGTATCAGGGTCAAAGACCACTGATCTAGGAAGTGTTTGGATAATTATTGTAATATGCTGACAAATAATTGTGATGTGCTAAACAGTTAAAATAATCCAAACAGGAATGTGCAAAAGACATTTAAATGGAAATGGATTTATGACCAGAAACCTTAGACAGAGGTACAGTGACAGGAAAGGTTTCCTGAAGCTTATGTCTGTTACTTAATGTATTATATCGTTTAAAGTCACTGTGATACAGTGTGTAATGCACATGTATAAATGGTAAGTTGAGGCATACTATTGTTAAAATTGCAATTAATTGTCTTAAAATGTTTTCAGGTTTTTCACGTTATTCAAATGTTTTCATAATTTGTTTAGTTTTTGCGCTTAAATAACGAGGAAAAAATGATTTGTCATTATTAACAGGCTAGTTTATTAATAGTAGTAGTATTATTAGTAGTATTGTGTTTTTTTACTGGTCCAACTCGCTTTACATGAAGTCATGCTTGTATGTGAGCTTTGAAATAGAACGAATAGAGTTTGTTTTTTCCTGTGAGACTAGAATGCATCACTGTCCTCCAGCTCGAGCATCATTGCGCCAGCTGGTGCCGCCCACTCGCGCAGGGGTCTTCCAGTAGGCGCGAGGTGCTCAGAGCGCACGAGCCTCTGCTTCAGCCTCTCATACAAACTGTCAGACAGACACAGTCACATCACATACCGGAGCAGAGAACGGAAACACCGCACTTCAATCACACGTTTTAACGTCTTTACAACCAGAAAGAAATTCAAGTCCCACATGACGCATTTCTCTAAGTTTATACGCGCACAACGGGGTCTTTGGTGATTAATCTAAATAGAAAACACCGGCGTAAAAGTCAATAATGTGACAGAAAATGCCTTGTTAACCTTCTTCATCAGCTCATCTTACCTGGAGCTGCGACGGCGACGGCGACGGCGCGCGACGTTAATGCGCAAAAACACCGGAGCACACGGGACAGATAGAAAATATATCCGACCGGCCGTGAAATTAACTTAAAATGTACTTTCACCACTATCTCAGTGTGTTTTGAAGAGAATATCATTTAGTTAGGCAGAAAAATATTCCAGAAATCCTCTCGTGCCCATGTTAAAAATGCGCCTCGGGACGGTAACGCATCAAGTACGAAGAAGAACAAGAAAGGAAGCACAGTTGAGACTTATTTTTTCAGGCGTTATTACACACAGACTAAAGCAAAAACCAAACACATACAAAGCATCACATTCATTCCTTCTTTTTTTTTTTAAAAAAAAAAGGGTCGGAATTATTTCTAACCCAGAGGTAGGACTTGTATGGAAATGAATGGATATGTATTTTACCTTTTCCTCCAGAGTTTTAACGAGTCTCCGTGTGGGTTGAAGACAGAGTAAGTGCAGGTGTTGTCCAGGTAGCACTTCCCCACTCACCTGTGTGCACTTTGGGTGGAGGAGGAAGTGCTTGTGGCTGGGTGTCTCAGGTATGAGTGTCTCCTCCCACACAGCAGCTCCAGCTCAGCCTGGAGTCATTGGTGGGTTAAGGCGTTATGCAACGTGACAGTGCAAAGACAAAGACACTGCTGATTGGTCAGGAGTTCACAGAGGAGACAAGCACAAATAAACACACAAACAAACACACACACGGGAGTGTATCTCCCTTAGGTTTGGTTTGTTTTTCAGGGGTGTTAGGTGTTTACAGGATGTGCCTTCTGTGTCTGGAATGGAAACCTGCACTCTCATAAAAATAAAGGTACACTAGGGGTACAAATCTGTACCCTAAGATACAATAAACACCAATGTATCCCCAAAGGTTAATATTTGGACCTTAAAGGAGACCTATTATACTCAGTTTTAACTATCATTATGTGACTTTTGAGCACCTACAGACAGTGTTGTACCTGAACGCGTTCATTGAACGATCGTTCACGAACTATATCATATTTTTAACGAAAGTGAACGACTCGTTCACTTTTGCAAAATGAACGGGAAGTTGTGAGCGCAATTATTCTGGCATTTATTGAACTGCGCTCTTATGTAGTTCACATTTCGTTCTTATCACGTTGTAATTATTGAGTCCTATAAAGTATAAAATGGGATCAAAACACAGCATTATCATAGATGTCATTTTTGTATTATTCTGAACAAAGAGAGAGAGAGAGAGAGAGAGGGGTGCAGAGAGTTTTTGGGAGCGGAGAAAAAGAGTTAAATGTACAGAGTGTGACCGGCGACCGGAGCAGATGTTGTCCCGTTCTTGGAAATAAACATTGAAAACGAAGCTCACTGAAACCACTCCTTATGTTCTAAGAACCTGCAGAGGGAAGTTAACCCCTGGGTAAGGTACTTACTTCAGCCCTGGAGGGGCGGGGATTTCCCCTGATTTTTTGACTACAGGATAACATCAGAAACGGTTAATAATATGTTTACAATAATAGCACAAAAAAGAACGAAAAAGTTCATTTTGGGATCCATGAACTTCTAGTTGATAATTTGGAAGAATGAACGATGAACTGAACTAATTCATATTGAGTAACTTGAACTGAACTTTGAACTAGTTTCTAATCAAGGTCAACTTTCCCAACACTGCCTACAGAGTAGCTTTGCATGACTTCCAGCTCAAAAAACTCCATACTTATCTCATACCAGCGTTCACATAAGTCCAGATCCTTCTGTTTTGGCTTCTGGTCAATCTCGCTGTTCTCTGATTGGCCAGCTGACCCTAACTCTAACTTTTCAGTCCGCTCCCACATGTGTGTTTGTTTACTGTGTGATACCAGTATGCTAACATAGGCTACTGTACACAGAACCCATAGGAATTAAGCACGTTAATATTTTGGACCAGTCATGCGTTACGTTACAGCGCTATAAACATGTCCAACTTTGATGTGTGTCCACACATGTTGGACTCTGAGTCTGACCTGGACAATGAGAGATAAGATGAAAATCCGCTACAGCCTATGAGAATGGACCAAGAAGTGTCAGTTTGCTAAGTATTGTCACAGCAAGAAACTTTTAATTATATGCCATGTGTGTGTGTTGGGGCCGGTACCACGTTGTTGGAGTATTCGTCCCAATTGGACACTTCAATGTGACGTTCGGGTTTGTACATATCTCGCAAACATCTCACTGAGCTGTATAGAGTGGCAGGAATCCACGATGCAGGATTACAGTGTAAACACTATAGCTCATGCTTTATTACTTTACTGAGGTTTACAGTCGACATCCGACATTATAACATTGTATTTATGTAGAAAAATAGGAAACGGCATAATTGGTCTCTTTTAAAGCTATCATTCCATCGTTATTTTATTAATATTACTGTTTTCCATCGTTATTGAATACATTGTGCGTTGGTTATATTTAAAAAAAACCCGCTTTGCTTTGTTTCCAGCTGTTTTTTCACAGTGGAAACATGACTTGAGGTCGAACAACAGAGTTTACTGGTACTTCCTCATACATGTCCACTCCCCCCTCCCCCCCTATATGTATGTATTTACCTTTACCCATAGTATCATCCAGGTAGGTTTCATGCCGTTGCTTGTTCTGAAAACGTCCAGGGAAAAAAGCAAGGCTTTTTTTTCCACAGAGAACACATGAACCAGTTTGATCCGCCATTTTTTTTCCTAGTTTGTGTCTTCTCTTGTAGATGCTAATGCTAATGCTACTTCAGATTCACCTCCGGGGATGGGATTAACCTCACATGGGTGACGCTAAAGTCCATCTGACATCAGACGGACCAGATTTTTGTGGGTTCCTCGTTCCTCTCGTTGTTTTCTGTGAATGTGGTATGCAGCCAGTGGAGGTGATGAACCACTGTCAAAGGCAGCATGTGTTGGTAACTCTGGGTGACCTATCAGATTCCAAAAGGAGAGTGGAAAGTGTTTTTCAGCGGAATGACACCTTTAAGGTGCTGATATGCACTACTGGGAATTATGGCGTTAGAGAATAACAACATCACTAACGAAGCCACATTTCAAGTAACAGAGTAATTACTTAATTACTTTATCCATAACTGTATCATCGTTACCTTTATGTGACGTGTTATAATTTGATGAATTGCAGCGCAAGTGTTCCCCAGGTACAGACAACCATTTGGAGTTTTGACAACACCTACGGCAGCGTTCCCCAATAGGCGGCCCGGGGGCCACTTCCGGGCCCATGAGAGGACACAGACTGGCCCACACCAACTTGTGAGAAAAATATTCGTCTTTTGAAATATTGCAATGGTACGACATTCGTGCGCCGTCATCTTTGCCGTCTTTCTTTTTGCTCGTCTTTTTTTTCCCTTTCTCTTGTCTTTTTTGGAGTGTGTGAAGCGCGGCTGTCCTGCGACATATGTTTAAACTGGACATTGTCATCTGGACCTTGCCTCACTACTCTATGTGGTGGACGTCTGGAGGTGCGCACACATACATACGCGTGCACACACACACCTGCTGCAGAACCGTACCACTGTTATATAGGCCTACTCATAATTCGCTCTTCATATAACACGTGATCATTGACTACAGGACACAGATTCATTCATTCATTGTTTTGGGTTTTTCTTCTGTTTGTGTTTATGCATGAAGTCTAACTGGTGCCATTGTTTATATCAAACATATAAATATGAATATAATATATGAATGAAGTTGAATTGAATATGAGTTAATATGATTTCAGTTTGATGTTTGTTCCATGTGAATATTGTAGATTGTGTGTTAATTAAATAATGTGGTAATTGGTATGTCCATGGGTGGAGCTTAAGGGTAAATAAAGGGAAGTGTTTTCCAGTAGTGTGGGGGGTGTAGTTGAGTTCTGCAGATTTAGAGAGATTTGAATTTGAAGTACAAATAAGACTGTGGCTGAAAACTGGGGTTTTTTTAGTGCTGAATGGCAAAAGACACCAACTTTATTCTTTATTTTATAGTGTTTTCAGATCTCTTGTAACATTTTTTTCTTTTTCCTGGTTCGTTGGTATTTTTGCACTGTAAAAAACTGTGCACTCCTCATCACTGCTGGTTTTGGACTGGGGTGAAAATAAATGAAAAACCACTGAAGTCAAACGAACTCTTGTATTTATTTATGTCCAACTGGCTGCTGTTACAGCTGTATTACTGTTGATTTGTTCCAGCAGACTAGTAAAGTATATATTTTTTTAGTTTTATTTAGAGTTAACTAGCTGCTGTTATGAATCTGTCAAGTTTCCCAGCAGACTGTAATAACCAAATATTTATTTTGAGTAAATGGTTGGTTCTCAACTTTTGTTTCCAGGGTGAAATTTGTCTTTGTGTGACCCTGACAAATAGTATTACTGAATCCCAGGCACAACTAATAATGTTATAATTCACTATTAGTGTAGATTCAACATTGTTATCTGTATTGTCACTGGAGTGGGGGTGTTGTGGCACAGCGGCAGGGGGGGACTCTGCCACCGTGTGCCCCACAGGTGCTGTGGCCCTCAGCTTGGTGCCCAGGTAGGAATTTGGCCCTTTATGAAATCTAATTGGGGAACCCTGACCTACGGGTTAGAGGCCCTGTTGTTAACCCGTTCTGTGTATGTGCCTGTGTTGAAGGTTGGGAATGCACTGAGCTTTTATCATTCCATGTTGCTGCTGCATTGGGAGAAGGCAGAAGGTAGAGCAGCTGTGGCTCAGTTAGTGGAGCAGGTTGTCCAATGACTGAAGGGTGAAGGGTCAGTGGTTCGTATCCCACCTCTGCCTGTCCACATGTCGAAATGTCTTTGGGCAAAGACACTGAACCCTGAATATCTCCCAGTGTGTCTGGCAGCAGCTGCCGACTGATGGGTGAATGTGTGGCTAATGTAAAGCGCTTTGGATACAACTGCTATATCAGTGGGACGTAATTGTACCTTTTAACCAGGGTACATATTTGTACCTTCACTATTTGCACCATACGAGGTACCCACCGTAGGGTACAAATACTAAAGTGTTACAATTCTGTACCTTCTTTTCCTAGAGTGTGGGTTGAGACAGATAGACACAAAGACAGAGACAGATACACACAGAGACAGACAGACAGACAGACAGACAGACAGGGAGTCTCCTCAGGTAAAACAGACAGACAGATAGACAAACACACACAGAGATAGACATACACAGATAGACATACACAGAGACAGACAGGAAATCTCCTCAGGTAAACAGACAGACAGATAGGCACACACACAGAGACAGACATACACAGACAGACACACAGACAGGGAGTCATAGATAAAACAGACAGACACACACACACACACACACACACACACACACACACACACACAGATGAACATACACAGACACATACACAGACAGGGAGTCTTAGATAAAAGAGACAGACAGACATATAGATAGGCAGACAGGGAGTCTCCTCAGGTAAAACAGACAGACAGACAGACAGACACACACAGGTAGACATACACAGACAGACACACAGACAGGGAGTCTCCTCAGGTAAGACAGACATTCCCTGACAAGCCTGTTTGGACTTGTGTAAAGAACGGCAGGTAACCTAGTTTTCCACTTCCGAACACCCCCACTCCTCCTACAGCTGAACTCACTCTGAATAAATAACACACCAATGCAATGTAGAAAGACACACACTGTAAAAAAATAAAATAAAATAAATGCATGTTCTTTTTATGGACAAAAATAAACAAAACAACTGACAGCTGTGGTTACCAGAACAATCCTGTAAACAACACATTAAACCATAAACATATTTACAGAGTAACATGTGAAATTAACATTTAAACATGTAGATAGAACATATAAAGGTGTAGATTTAACATTTAAACACAAAAAAACACAGAAAATTCAAAACATATTCCAAAACTCTTCTAAAATACACCAAAAATGTGATACAATACCCAAATTATATACAGAAATATGACGATATATGCAATTAACCAGTTTATTCAACACCAACAGTTTCAACAAAACAACAGTAAACAGCTGTTCTATTTAATTGCCTTAAAATGTAATCAGATTAATCGTGATGTTGGATTAATCTTTGTTAATGCATACATTTTGACAGGCCTAATTTTTACTTATAGTTTTTTTTCCTTTCATCTTGGAATTGTACACCTTTTTGTTGTTAATTCTACTGTCATTTTTACAGTGTACTGAAGAACTGACACACAGACAAGGAATTATTTCAGTGCTTGTCTTACTTGTTTTGTCATAGAGTCAAATCTGCCAAATCAAACAACTTCCCTAGACTCTGTTTACCTCCCAGATGTTTAACATACGTTAGTATTTACATATTCAAAGTGTCTGTCTGTCCAAATGAAGCATCTGAAGACAAATTAACCTTATTATTCTCTCACATTATTAGGGCCAATTCCAATTCCTCCCTTAACCCTGAATGTCAAAAATGTGTGAAGTGTAAGTGCTGTCCCAATTCTAAGAACGTTAAGTTGAGGGGCAAGTTTGACGGCAAGGGTTACCCAGAATGCATTGCGTATGTTCAGCAACAGACATGACTTCAAAGAAGTCGAACTACAAATGTAAGTATTTTATTTTGTTAATGGTGATATAAAAATTACGAAAATCATTGTATTATCTTAGTTTATGTCCATTTTATGGATCATGTACATTATTGTTGCATAATGTCTTCATACAGTTCTTTAAATTGTAGGATACTTGAACTGAAAAAAAAAAAAAAAAAAAAAATATATATATATATATATATATATATATATATATATATATATATATATATATATATATATATATATATATATGGACTAAAGGACAGCACAGAGGCACTACTCATGGCTGCACAAGAACAAGCCCTGAACACCAGAGCAATAGAGGCCGGGGTCTACCACATCAGACAGGACCCCAGGTGTAGGCTGTGTAGAGAAGCCCCTGAAACAGTCCAGCACATCACAGCAGGGTGTAAGATGCTGGCAGGCAAGGCATACATGGAGAGGCATAACCAGGTAGCGGGCATACTGTACAGGAACATCTGTAAAGAGTATGGACTGGAGGTCCCAGGGTCAAGATGGGAGAACCCCCCAAAGGTGACAGAGAACAAACAGGCCAAGATCCTGTGGGACTTCCAGATCCAGACTGACAAGATGGTGATGGCCAATCAGCCTGACATAGTGGTGGTGGATAAACATGAGAAGACAGTGGTGGTGATAGATGTAGCAGTCCCCAGTGATAGCAACATCAGAAAGAAAGAACATGAGAAGCTTGAGAAATACCAAGGGCTGAAAGAGGAGTTAGAGAAAATGTGGAGTGTGAAGGCAACAGTGGTACCAGTAGTGATCGGAGCACTAGGGGCAGTGACCCCCAAGCTGGGAGAATGTCTCCAGCAGATACCAGGAACAACATCAGAGATCGCTGTACAAAAGAGCACATTGCTAGGAACAGCTAAGATCCTGCGCAGAACCCTCAGGCTCCCAGACCACTGGTAGAGGACCCGAGTCTAAAGGAGACACCGTCCAGGTGGGGCGAGGGGAACATTTTTTTATTTTTTTTTTTATAAAACTCAAGTCTCAAGTACTTCAAAAATGAAGTTGTTGGACACACTCTTTTTTCCAAGTAAAAAAAAAAAGAATGACAATAAATAAATACCTTCAAAAAAATACATACATACCGTAATAAAATCACATAAAATCACAAAAAATCACATTATAAACAACTTCACAATTACACAGAGACTTTGTGAGAAATGTTGAATTTGTGAGTATTTATATGAGTGTCCTATAAAGGATTAATTACTCAACTACATGATTTTTATGATCATTATGAAGTGTTACCTTCGCTTTAATTAATGGCTATAGTGGTAGTAGGAGTATTAGTAATAGTAGAAGTAGTAAGTGATAGTATAGCAAGTTGATGTTGTAATACATATAATACAGGAGCAGTGGAGGATTAGTGGGACTATTAAGTATTAAAGTTATATTGTGACAGCCCACACTGGAAAATTGTGTTCACTGTTTTTTAGTTTGTTTTTAATTGTGTTTGTGTTGGTTTTCCTACAAAATACACAAATATGCGAGTAAAAAATATACAAAACAATGTAAAAATCCACTAAAATTCACGAAAAACCCAAACAAAAAAGGAGACGAAAACTCTGAGAAATAAAATACAAACAAAAATTTAAAAAATTGTGAATATATATATATATATATATATATATATATATATATATATTTAGTTTCTCTGAGTTTTAGGAGACTTTTCTTCTTTTTTTTAACAAAGAAGGGAAACAAGTGCTCTGAAAGTGTCTGCAAAAACCATTGACTCTAATGTGTGAAATAAATAGTGAAATAAATAATTCACTTACTTTTCACATTATAATACAAAGAAATGTTCCTTGATTTCACTATGTTTAATACAGATGAATATATTTGAGTACGACCTTTAGCCTATGTTGTTTTATTTTCACTCAGTCTCTGTTTTGATTATCCATCATGAAATAACAAGAATTCAATATTTTGCTGCTGAAGTTATTTTTCAGTTTTTCTGCATTAAAACTCAAAACACATGACTGCAATGTTTCACTGTCAAGCGGTAACTAGTGCTGACTGTAAATTCTAAAGTGTAATTTTCAAACTTTTACCAAGGGGTGGAAACACAATATGGTCTGAGTTATCACATGTGTCTGATGGAGGTGTATTTGTATCAGACAAACATGACTTTTCAAAGTTCACTGGAAGCATCAAAGAAGCTTCAACTTTCACAGACAAACTATTTTTGTCTCCATTACCTCGACATGAGAGGAGGCTAATCCATGTGCACATATCAGAAGAGGTGAGAGCATTATTCAGTATTTGATATCACTTTAGATTTAAGGAATAGTGTTGCAGTGAAGCTGCACCTACACATGCTCACTGCAAACTCCACATGGACTGATGTTGGGACCCATAGACCATCGTTTATCAGTGACATGAAAGGCTCATTTGTTACCTCAGTGGTTCAGAATATTTTTTCCTCAGAGCCCGTCCCTCATTAAAACTGTCCTGTTCTTCACTAAAACTAAGGTTAAAGTAACTCTGGGCATTTTTTTATGTTGTTGAGTTGTCTGCATTTTTCAGACACAATATACAAATGATGATACATTAGGTATTTTTCCATTGACCCTCAAATTGCACAAATATAACATTTGTGTAAAATAGGGCTGTCAAAATAAAGACATTTTTAATCAGATTAATTACAGGATTGCTTTAGATTCATTTTGATTAATCATGATTAAAATTCTTTATGTGGTGGACTGTTTTGTCTCTGGTTTTTCCACAAATTAAACAAATATACGAGTAAAAAATATACAAAACATGCAAAAATCCACTAAAATTCACACACACACACACACACATACACACACACACACACACACACACACACACACACACATATATATATATATATATATATATATATATATATATATATATATATATATATATATGAGAGGTAACAAGCAGGTAATTTCCAGGAAAATACACAGCAATAGGGTCATAAAATGTATTATCCCTTGTTCCCACCCATTTCCTTAGTTATTACCAAGAAAGAGACAAAGTCACATCAGTGCAGTAGTAAGATGGTAAAGAAAAATGATATTATGTGCCTGTAACTACGCTGGAATAAGTTTAGTAATTTAATGGAAATGACATGGTATTAGAGCTGTCAGCCCTGTTGCATCTTCCTACTTAATTACCTAACTGTATTGATAATTATTACCATGAAATTACATCAAAAAATGACAATAGAAATGTCCACATTAATCAAAGTTATTTGCATCCATATTACCTGGAAAGTGCAAAGTAATTGCACTGAAAACTGCATGGATATTACGTTTAATAAGTAGTTACAAAGGTATTATTACTATGAAATTACATCAAAATGACCATAGAATTACCACCTTATTAGCCATATGTAATGTTAAGTGTTACCGTAGATGCATTATGTTGTCTCAGAACACTTGATTTAGTACAAACAAAAAGGACACTGGAATGTATTCCCTCCAGGGACATTAACAAACAGTCCACCCTTGATGTTTTCCTGCTTTAACACCCATCCATCAATGACGGGTTAGGGTTACCTTTGAAACATGTTTAACCTGTGGTTCAGCTCTATGTTAAACACAGAAACTGACAGGGGTTTCATTTCAAATAAAGTTTAATCTATGTATGTTGGCCTTATGCTTCTGTTATAACCTTATAGTTAACTCTACATAAGGGTTGGCGCCCCAAAATGCATGTAAAAAAATAAAAATCTGTTGTCCATACAGTTGGAATAAAACATTTTTACATCTTCTCATGAAATGACAGTGATAATCTGATTTCTTATTGATAATGTGGGACCCACGATGTAATCATTGCACCAGGTCAAATGTGAGAAGTGATGTCTGTAAAGTAAAGTTGTCAAAATTAACATTTTAATGTAGATTAAACCATCATCATCATGATTAATCTTTTTTTTTTTTTTTTTTTAAATTACAAAGCAGGTGCAAATCAGTATACACCTGTCACTATAGATAAAAAACTGAAACATACATAGATACATGCACCAAAACATTAACCAAGATATAACTTTGAGATTAATAACATTGGTCTACAAGTAAAATGGGTAAAATTTTTATCTGAAGCAAGTTGAATAAACCAGAAATGACCGTGACCCTCAGTGACAAAGATGGAAACCTACGTCCTATTTCAAGAAAGGAAATACCTGAAGATATGACGACCGAGAACATATTCCATGTGTGTTATTTTTTTGTTTAAAACAAAGTGATAGACTGGATATAAATATTTTTTTGACCTGAATTTGCCTCAGGTCATAAAACGGGAAATGGCCGTTATTTGTTTTTTTTACATTATTCATTTAAACACAAAAAGGAAAACTGAAAAAAACACATTGCTATACTGTTTTTCATTTTGGTTTTGGAAACAAATAATGAAGAAATTAGTTCTTATCTTGTCTTATTTTTGGTTTTATTTTGAAAAAACGAATGAACAAATGATACACGGATTCACATGGGTCAAGTATTGAGTCCAAATGTGAAATTCTTATAATTAACAAGAGAATAAGTTTTAGTATAAAGGAATATTAGTCTCAAATCTACTTCAAAACAGTGTCTGCACATTATGATCCATTCACTTTCTAGTGGAATATTTACTAATCTATTGTATACATGTACATAAACCACCATATATGTGGAATAACACACTATTATATATATATTAAAAACATGAACTAACCAACACTTTTATCATTTGTTTTCTGATTCATCTTATTAAAGTATGTGAGACTTAACACACTTAATGTTCTGAAGCAGATACATTATTTAAAAAAAAAAAATTGTAAATCAGTGTAATAGATCAACATGTTATCACATGTACACTCTTATACATCATTACAATTGGCAGCCATACCTAAAACAACAAATGACAAAAAGAAAAACCACAGAACATCAGCATATTTTATAGCCCCTTAACCCTAACAAATCTGATACCACAGAGCTTTCCCTAAATGTCATGACATGCTGGATATTTCAAAAAAATACTAAATAATAATAATACTACTAATACTAATACTAATACTAATACTAATACTAATACTAATACTAATACTAATACTAATACTAATACTAATAATAATAATAATAATAATAGTAATAATAATAATAATAATAATAATAATAATAATAATAATGAGTTAATTCCTAGTTTGAGCAACATGGAGCATCTCCTTCCCAGCTTTGAGCACATGCTGTCTGACTCCATTCATCTTGATGGCAGAAAGTTCCAGAGACGACATCTCTATTAAAGAGCAGATCCATTTATGCACGGAATCATGATTAATCTGATTAAAATGTTAATGCAATTAACACAACTGCATGGTACAATGATTCTGAATGTCTCTGGCAACACATTTGGGTCAGTTTGTCCAAGTGGAATTATCATTCGCTTATTTGCAAATAGTCAGCTGATCCGGTACTGACCAGCAGCAGAACCAACCCATAAGGATGGAAGATGATAAATAGCACATTGAACTCTTGATGGAAATGTGAGGATGCAAAAAATAAGACAGAACAGTTGTTTGTTGACATTTTTTAATAAACACATCAAGTGCATATTGTCATGAGAATGGTCCCGCACCGGCAACTGCAAGCAACACTGCTTATATAGTTGCAGATCAGCAACGGCTTGCAGCTGCACGGTGCAGGCCA
This sequence comes from Siphamia tubifer, assembly GCA_020466265.1. Taxonomy (NCBI): domain Eukaryota; kingdom Metazoa; phylum Chordata; class Actinopteri; order Kurtiformes; family Apogonidae; genus Siphamia; species Siphamia tubifer. The sequence goes on along the minus strand of CM035785.1, from coordinate 9,684,926 downwards.
GGTAATCTGGATGGATGGATGGATGGATGGATGGATGGATGGATGGAATAATAGAAGAAATAACAAAAAGATAGATAGATAGATAGATAGATAGATAGATAGATAGATAGATAGATAGATAGATAGATAGATAGATAGATAGATAGATAGATAGATAGATAGATAGATAGATAGATAGATAGATAGATAGATAGATAGATAGATAGATAGATAGATAGATAGATAGATAGATAGATAGATAGATAAAATCCACATTCATAAGTTAAAAATAACAAACAAAATAGCACTAAATAAATAACTACTAAGTGTCAAACCTAAGTGTTGTGTCCAAACTGGCTGAACTGGCTGCATTAAACAATCTGATAGCACCAGGGACAACAGACTTACACTCATTACCCAATGGCTACTTAACTTGCATGTGATGATTACAAACATGGTCGTCATGAGACAGTGTGTGCATGTGTTTATAGATCAAACTTTTGTTGTGTTTGCTTTGTGTATATGTTGACAATGAAAGGAATCTTGACCCTTGAATAAAAAGCCAACTTTAACCTCTGTAAAAACTAAAAAAAAAAAAAAAGAAAGATTATGCAACTGTTCAATGTGTGCCAATGACACGCTCAGGTGAAGACATTGAGGATACCAAAGTCCTGTGGAATTCTGCACTTCATGCTCAGTAAAATTAAAAGGAAAAGCATGGAAGGGCAGGTAGGGAAAGTTTCTAGTGAAGTCTGTAGAGGTGTGTCTGGTAGCTATGCAAAAATAAATACAGCACAGGCTAGGAAAACCAATGACTGGTTTTTGGTGAGCAGTAGGAAGAGTGTGTTTCAGAAAGAGAAGTATCAACAGTAACAAAAGTTGTCAGACCACAGTGTTGGTTGGTTTTGTAATCTGTTTGCCCTGCTCACTTCACAAATCAAAAAGCAGGTGTGCTTTTTGTAGAATACTTCCCAAATGTGCGTCAGTGTGTACACGGGTGACTGATGAGTGAAATCCAAGCCTTCCTACTGCCAGAGCAAGACCAGACTGAGGGAAAAGTGCAATTGAAACGTGCATTTGCATGATCCGGGCCTAGACTGACTATTGTTTTGTTCCCTTGAACCTTACTTTCACAGCCCTGGGTGTTGTTTTACAGGCCACACCCAAGCCTGCCACAATACTCACCTATTCTCTACCAGGGCCAGAAAAAAAAGACATATGTCTAGTACTAGAAAAGCACTCAGACAGCACAAACTCCAACAAGGCAGATCAGGCCCGCCTCCGGAAAGACACAATCTGTCAGGATTCCAGTTCCTAGTGTCTTCTTTTTGTCTTTTTTCTTCCTTTTTTTCAGTTCTTGTATGTGTTTTGGGCTTTTATTTTGTTATGTTGGTTCATGTTCACTTTGTCCCAATTTACTTCTTGTCACTGGTGTCTTTCTCATGCCTGATAATTACCCTTTTGGGGATCGACCTGTTTGTCTTCTTATTAAAACTCTTCTTGTGCTTCCCTTTGTTGTGAGTTTGTCTGCACTGGTTGGTGCAAATGAGCGTTGTTATTCTTCTTCTAGTCTGCTTGGTATTTGGTTTTTCATCTCGCCCCTGTCTGTCTATGTCTGCCGTATGGTTTCTCTGTGTCTGGATTTTGTGCCTGTTCCCGACTACAAGCCTGCCTGACCCTCAACAGAACCCTTTTCTGACTGATCCTCAGCCTTTGGGTTTTCCCCTTCGCCCTTATTTGACTCACCTGTCTGTGAACTTTGCATGTCTGACTCTCAACTCTGATTCTCCTCCAGTTACGGCACCTGGTGTCGTTACATCAAATCAGACGATCCAACCCTTTTTATTGTATTCATTATTGTTGATAATAATATAAAATCGAGTCCAAGTCTCAGAGTCCTGCATTTGGATCCATAAGTCCACGATCATGATCATCAGCCAACTTTTATCACTTATTCCTTGTATCAGTATCAACATTTTCTGAAAATTTCAGCCAAATCCGTCTATTACTTTTTAAGTTATGTTGCTAACAAACAGAAAACACCATTCCTTGGTGGAGTAAAAATAGGAACCAGTGTAGAATTAACACCTTGTATGTGTTAGAAACATCCTGGTAAAGTGATAGTAATGTGCAAAAAAGACAAAAAGTTATGTGGGTATTGTATGGGAGATTAGAACATAGTTATCCTGCCCCCCCCCCCCGTTTTTGAGTTGGTTTGTTTGTTGGCTTGTCTGTCTGTCTGTCTGTCTGTCTGTCTGTCTGTCTGTCTGTCTGTCTGTCTGTTTATATTTTAAGTAGCTTTATGCAAGAACTACTGGGTTAATTTCTGGGAAATTTCCAGGTGATTCAGAATAGATTCTATTAAATTGTAATGAATCTAGGTCAAAGGTCAAAGTCACACTCACCAAAAATGTGTTTTCATAATAGTAAGAGATAAGACCAATCTGGTAAAATGGGTGTGAGTGTTGTACCTGGCACAAGTTGTTTAGAAATGTAATTTAGTTTGGTGTCCAGGTAACTGTAAGAAAAGAAACAAAACAAAACAAAACAAACACACATATCCGGGGAGCGATTTATCAAAAAAGAAGAGGGGGAGGATGTTTTTGTTTTTTTTTTACAGAAAAAAGCTTGCGTTGGATGTTCCGCAGTGTATGAGATGAAATAAGATAAGATATTCAGACAAGTAACAGTAGTTTAACACATTAAAGTCTGTGGCCAACATTTCAGATGGTCAAACAAATCAAGTACTGCCTTCATTTCTACACACATGCACCTTATCAACTATTTTGGTTTGTTTAATTGAATTTTTTTAACCATAGTTTTTACTTGCACCTTCTTCTATGGTGGTATGTAGTTGTATTGTTAGCCTGTCTGTCTGTCTGTCTGTCTGTCTGTCTGTAATAGGACAAGTATACTCTGGTAATACAAACACTAGTAGTTTTTCCACTGATACACTGGAACTCATCTTATCTGTTTGTCAAATAACAACACACATTAAGATAAAGAAAACTCTGCCCTTTCTATGTAATGTTTGAGAAATTCTGGAGAATTCTGACTTAAGAAGTTTACACACCGTTAAACTTTGTTAGTAATATTTGTAAAAAAAAAAATCACATTTTCTAAAAACTCAATGGCAGGTAATAAAAAGAGGATTTACAGGCAGAGAAAGCTGATGCTGGAAAGAAAGTCACTGAGAGTCAATAAAAAAGTGATCATATGCATAATTAATAATAATAATAATAATAATAATAATAATAATAATAATAATAATAATAATAATAATAATAATAATAATAATAATAATAATAATAATAATAATAATAATAATAATAATATATGATATAATGGGAAAGATTATTTTAATCAGTGTATCTGTGTGAGACATATCATGCTATAACTCAAAAAAACTTGAGATATCACCATGAAATTACATGGGAATATACATATAGCTAATACTCATCAGATACAATGATCCATTTCAGTAAAGGTCAAAGGTCAAGGACACAATCAAAATCCCATTATTGGTTATAACTCAAGAACGGAGGGTCACAGAACTTTCAGATTGGTACCAAATGATGCAGAATAAAGATTTCTACATTTGTCATACCTATGACCAATAGTTTTTGAGATCTCTGGAGGTCAAAGGTGACATGTCGCAAAATGTACTTCTGTAACACTGTATGTGTGTCAAGCACAGACATATCACGCTATAACTTAATCAATACTTGATATATTATTATAACATTACATGCACCGACACATATATATGTATCACGAAATTATCAATATTACAAAAGGTCAAAGGTCAAGGTCATATTTAGCAGAAAGGTCAAAATCACATTTTTGGCTCAATTCAAGGACGGGTTATCATAGAAAATTTAAATTGTCACAAAATAGGGGTGATTTTTGGCATTCTCTGAATACTTGTTATTTAATGCAGTGACTCCCAAAGGTTTTTGGCTCCTGGCCCCATTTTAATATTACAAATTTCTATAAATTCTCCTGCTTTTCCAGAAACTCAAGTTCCACATACACTGTAGATTTTGCAGTGTTAATTTGGAGACAATGGGACCAAATACACTCTAGAAGAAGTTAAATAAACTCTCTTAGTGTTGATTTAACACTGCAAAATTTACTGTGTATAAGCATATTTTGCTCTTTTGTTCTTTTTCATAATAAACTGAAGGCTGAACTTTGTGTTATCTTACATCTGAGCTCTAGTTGAGCTCAAACATCGTCGTGTCGTCTAAAAGGCCAGTGAGAAAAAAATCTGTTTGCGCAATAAAAACAAGCATTTGAAGAGTTGGCGTACCGACAGAAGCGAAGGTGTGATTTTCTCAGTGTCTCTCAACTCCAGTCACTTCACGTACCTCTGTATTTTCACATCTCTTGAACACTGAACAAATCAGACTTTGGACCTTTGGTGAAAATGGACCAGGAACACAACAATATTGTGCTAATGACGACAACATAATGTGTTTGCTCTGATAAACGAGTGTTTTTAATCACAAACGCTCATTGTTTCACAGACCACTGCTGATTAGATTATTATTAACTCATTTCAGTCGTCATATTTTCCGCATTTCAAGTTTTTGCGCTGGTAAGAGGTGGATTTTCGGGTGTAGTGCAAATGGTATATTATGCAAAACTGCAATGGAAAGACCTTTTTTCACAACATTATCAGAAGGACCATGTAGATAATCCAGCACAAATAGAGTTATTCTGGTTCATATCAGCTTTTGTGTTCCATTGTATACTAAAGATTAGATTACATCAGGTCAGTTGTGCCTCAGGAGGTAGAATAGGTCGCCCCATGACACTGGTCGACAAGTAAAATGTTTCTGGAATAAAACTAATGACATTTGACCACATGTGTGTTACTGATAAAGAAAACTCAAGTCTTAGATGCTGGTTGGCTCAAGTTTCCAAAAAAAAATCAAAGTATATGCATTTATATTTGCTGTACATTTGTTATGACTAATCTACTTCCAGTGCAGTTTTACATTGTATTCCCTGAAGAACCAATGTTCTAAATTTTGGGCTTGTATCACCATTTTGCACAATTTCAATCCAAAAATGATTTTATCTGTTAAATTCATTGATCAACCAGAAGAACCTGGGAGAAAATATCAGTCTAATTTTGTATTTGTTGTATCAATGTCAGAAATGCATCTGTAGCAGACAACAAAATGTCCTAATTTTAATTTCAGACACAACAAATTACATCCAACCACAAATGAAAGAACATGATTGTTTGTCTGGAATCGTACATCGCATTGCGTCTTGTTACACTCGTGTGAACCTTCAGCTTTCACACACCACAGCTTTACAAGTAGTTACAAGTTTTCAACTCCTGTTGTCATAACTTTTTAGCCTGTACTGGGTTTAAAAGTAGGAAAGTTGACATGTGATCCTATTAAATTTATTATTATTAACCCCTTAATGCCTACTGTTGCAAATATGGAACATACCCAAATATCTATCTATTGTATGTGTGATAGTAAAATTAATTGTCTCCACTTAATTTATCATTTAATATGTAGACATACAGGGTGCGATTTATCCAAAAAACAGGCAACAAAGCTTGCATTGGATGAGACGTCTCCACATTTCCTCTGTGGCAGTGCACCGTAAACGGCTCAGGGGGGAAGGTGGGTCATGGGTCCAGCTGGGAGCAGCATGTGAAGTTCCTATTTCAGGCATTTTTTGTTCATGCCATCAGGAAGACTAATAGCCCACAGGACACTACCTATGGTGGTATCCAAAACCAGAGTGGGGGATGATCCCTCCCCCATATATATATATATATATATATATATATATATATATATATATATATATATATATATATATATATATATATATATATATAAAATTTAAAATTCAAAATAATATTTTTTATTTTATATACTGTTTTCGAGTTAAGCCAGGCATTTCCATGCTGACTACATTAGCATGTTTTGACACAAAAACATACTAATTCTCCTTTAAACCCCGAAATAAATAAGGGATAAATTACCTTCTGAGTAAAGTTTTCTTCCTCCATACAACTTCAACTGAAAAATATTTCCACCCATTGAAACCCATTACTGCCTTATTCAAAAATTACAGCTTTAAAAAGTAAATGGCATATATCAGTGAAGGAGCTGTGTATTAAATAATAGATTGGAGTACTATAACCTGGATGGATTTAATTTAGCTAGTGGTGTGTGATATCTTGAAGTTTATCCATCCATGTCAGGTACATACTGAACAGGACTGGACAGATTCTTCAGCTTCTCTCCATTCATCATCAGTGTTTTCTGCTTCCATGCTTTCCTCAGACATCCCATGGTGGAGGCAGAGGCATTGTGAATTTTGGATATGGTTCACTTGGTTGAAAGATGAATCAAAAACACTGTTTCTATTGTGGGTCCCCATAGGTTTTGAGGGAGGGGTTGAGACATTCAACTATAAAGCTTCAAAGCTGAGGAAACATTCACCAGGTAGAGGAGGTATAGCTGCGACTCACTCCATTCAGGTGGAAGTGGAAGTGTGTATGGATGATTTATTATTATTATTATTATTATTATTATTATTATTATTATTATTATTATTATTATTATTATTATTATTATTACAGAGTCTATTTTACATAAATAATCCTCATCATGTTTCAGAAATACTTTGGTATTCATGTAATATTTTTTTGAAAACATGCTGAACCAAACGGTAGAGATGACAGTAAAGGGTCATTAAATGCTAATGCTAATGCTAACCACTAATGATACAAACACAAAGAGTTAATACATCTCATTTGAACCAAGTCAGGTTAGGGTCAGTAAAGAAAAAAAAAATCTATGTTTTATGTTATAATAGTCCCTGTGAGGTGGAAAAAGCAAAAAATATATATTTTTATTTATTGTGATTTTTGTAGTGTGACCAACAAAAGGTTAAATCCAGTGAATGTCTCCTATAGTGTAATCAAAACCAAAAATGGTGCAGTGAAATATTACATGTTGCAATTAATAATAATAATAATAATAATAATAATAATAATAATAATAATAATAATAATAATAATAATAATAATAATAATAATAATAATAATAATAATAATAATAATAATAATAATAATAATGCATTCAGTACATTAAAAAAGAATCAATCTGTTCCTGTATAATATCCAAACTACATCCATATAACACTTCTGTAGTCATAGACCATACATCAAACAGCTTCAAAACAACACTTGCTGCTCAGTGAAGCAGAATGGACTGAGGCAGAACTTCACCTCCTCTAAATTCCTCCCCTCCTCTCAGAGAAATAACACCCAGGTTAGACATTCTCCAGCAGCCGTGTGTGTTTACCTTCGCTCTGTCTGTGCAAGTTTTTAACATGAAAAGACACATGGATCAGCGGAGGAGGGAACGGTGTCACATGCGTAAAGTGTTTTCACTCTTTCAATCGCAGCTTTTGTGGTAGATAGGAATGAATGCGAGGTGTGACTTACTGTACACTCCAATACGTAATCACAGCAGAATGAACTAAGTGAAACTGAAGAAATTCTTATTTAGCTGCTTTAGTGTCACCTGTATTCAGAGGTGGGAAGTAACTAAGTATAAGTACTTTGTTAATGTACTCAAGTAGATTTTTTTTTTTTTTAGGTTTCTGTACTTTAAGTGAGGATGTATTTTTACTTTTAATCCCTACATTTTTGCATAATTATTTGTACTTTTTGCTCCTTACCTTACATTACGTACATTAAATCACATTATACATTACATTACAATATACATTTCATTCATTCAGAATAGGCTTGTTACTTTTTCAAGCTAAACAGATGTGACAATACATAAAATATACATCTGTGGAGGAGAGAAAGAGCACAAACTGTGACCAGGGTCAGTACCAGAATCATACACAGGTCCACTTCTTCAAAAAATGTCCTGCTCGTAAACAAAAAGCTGATTACATTCTTTAAAGGAATAATATTTTAGGTTTTTTTCACATCAAATTGAGAAGAAAATATGTTATTCTTGACTGATTATATTGATCAAACTCAATGTCAACACAATAACTCACTTTTAAGACCTTTATTTTTGAAACTTTTTTATGGTTCTGTTGGGTTAATAAGTACAAATGCAGTTTGTACTTTATTACATTTGAGAAGTTGTACTTACTTTTACTTAAAGGTAAGGTAGGAGATCTTGGACAACTATTCCTCCAAGCTATATTATGAAAGTATACACACCCATGTTTCTTCATCATCAGCCCATCCCTTGAAACCACGCCTTCAAAAATACATCAACGCGCGTGTTGTCTGGAGCGATCATGAGGTTCAACGAGCATTCACCAGAACTCAACGTCAAATATCATCCTAAATAACAAAACAAAAAGCAACATTTTTCAGTTTGCGTCACATGAAGGTTTAGAAGGATGAAATGGAAAGTTAATGGGAAAGTTAATGGACAATATCATGGTGTTACACCAGCAGTTAGATCCATTGATCCAAAATCCAGGATCTGAACGTTCTGTGACCCTCTGTTCTTGAGTTAGAACCAAAGTGTGATTTTGACCTTTTAGTTAATTGTGACCTTGACCTTTGACCTTTACTCAAATGGATCATTGCATCTGATGTGTATTAGTTATATGTACAGTATATGTCCATATAATTTTATGGTGATATCTCAAGTATTCATTGAGTTATAGCATGATATGTCTCTGCACACACACACACACACACACACACACACACACATAGATTACAATAATCTCTCTCATCCAATGTTGGGTGAGATTAACAATGTAACTTGTGGATATTTATAGGTTGATTTATGACAGTAAATTGGTCTGAATGTGGAATCTAAACTAAAATGATTAATATATTAGTGTCATTTTTTACATTTCATAAATTCATCCAAAGGGCCAGATTTGGTCCCTGGGCCGCATGTTTGACACCTGTGATCTATAGCAGTGGTCCCCAACCTTTTTATTACCGTGGACCGGTTAACGTTTGACAATTTTACCACGGACCACGATATTGGTTATCGGTCACCGAAATTATAGAGAGCGGTCTTGGTCTGTGGGAATCACCTGTCACGATAAATCCATATTTGAAGTTCAACTCCTAATATTGTCTGTTAAAATCTTTCCTTTTCTTGGAAGTTGGAGGCTCTACTTCTGTCTCTTCAGTGTGTGTTTTCTTCTTCGATAAGAAACTTTCCAAACATATCTGTTTTTTAATTATTTTGCTAACATGTGGGTTACATTTTTGCCATTCAAGTGACAGAGATGTAACTGAGAGAATCTGGTTATTTTTCAAAATAAAAGCTTCTTCAGATTTGGATAATAAATAATTGATCAGGGACCTGGGAGTTGGGGACCACTGATCTATAGTACCAGCCAGTATCACCCAACATTTGGAAGTTGAACAAACTTAGTCAATAATTGGATTCTCTGGCTGCACTTAAACACTTTCTGGGAAACTCCAGTTAAATCCTTAACTCATCATTGCAAATAGCTTTTTCTTAGAAACATACTGACTGCAATTTCTCTCTGTGGAGTTACATGAAAGGACTGGTCTATATCCCACCACTTCCCACATGTGTAGAGGGACTGAGGAGGAGAATCACTGAGGCTCTGGAGAATGTTACACATGACATGCTGCAGTGAGTGTGGCAGGAAGTCCACTACCGACTGGATGTGTGCCACGTCACAAGTTGGACACACATTCAACATTAGTATTACATTTTTTAACGTTCTAAAATGACCGTCCTCCAAAATTTGTAGAATAAATCATTTAATGTCCAAAATCAATGCTATTGAGTATAATTTCTTTTGACCATGTAGTCACTTTGATATGGGTGTTTCAAATGATATCAATTTTGTACTGGTATAATGTTACATAATGTGTCCTAATAATAATAATAATAATAATAATAATAATAATAATAATAATAATAATAATAATAATAATAATAATAATAATAATAATAATAATAATAATTATTATTATTATTATTATTATTATTATTATTATTATTATTATTATTATTATTATTATTATTATTATTATTATAGCAGTAGGAGACATTCACTGGATTTAACCCTTTGTTGGTCACACTACAAAAATCCCAATAAATATTTTTTTTTCTTTTTCCACCTCACAGGGACTATTATAACATAAAACAGATTTATTTATTTTATTGACCCTAACTTAAACTCAAGTATTAAAACTTAAACATTGTTCCTTCACCAATCCTACTAACATAATTTGTGACTTGGTTCAAGTTAGATGTATTAACTCTTTGTGTTTGTATCATTAGTGATTAGCATTAGCATTAGCATTTCATGACCCTTTACTATCATCTCTACTGTTTGGTTCAGCATGTTTTCAAAATGATATTACATGAATAGCAAATATTTCTGAAACATGATGAGGATTATTTATGTAAAATAGACTCTGTAATAGTTAATACAATTTGAAAAATTGAACTTGTCTGCAATTTTGTGTGCAAAAGAAGTGGTGTTGTCACGGTTACTATCTTCTTCCTTGGTGGTATACTAGCATGAGCTGAATACATCATTGACAGTGACACCTCGTGATGTTTTTGTGCATTACATGCTTCTTACAAAAGGGAGAGACTGTCCAAGACATTTGGTGTCAAAGGATTTACATTTAGATTAGATATCAGGGTTCAAATTTACCTCTACCAAACGGTTGAGCTGACCAACAAAGGGTTAACTAAGCAAACTGTTCAGATCCTTCCATGGGTAAGTACTCCAGTGGTTAATGATGTTTCAGCTGGAACCATTTATTTAATCTAACTGGTGCAGTAAGTGTCCTCTCATGTCTGTAATGTCATAAAGATTGGACACCAGGAGACAATACCAGGACTGACCCAGATCATCAGGATTATGATAAAACACTTCAGGGAGAATGAGACATCGTTTTCACACATGGATTAGCCTCCATAAAGTCCAGACTCTAATTTAAGATGTGACGAAGACTTCATGCAGCGGTCCGGTTCTAAATCATCAGTAATCAGCAAATGGTACAAAGGCACAACCCCCCCCCCGGCTCACAAATATTGTAGATTTTTTTTCCATCTGATGTTATCATGTCTATATTAGTGTCATCATTTCAATTGCATCCATGTATGTGCCAAGTTTCACACAAGTTTGACACAAAAACAATAATTTTGTAGATGTGAAATTGTGTATATATATATATATATATATATATATATATATATATATATATATATATATATATATATTTTAATTTTTTATTTTTTTTTTATTTTTTTTTTTTGTCTGCATTTGTTCTCATTGTTTAACTCCACAGAGGGGGAGTCAACATTGTTTGAGATCAATGCATATTTTAGTCTTGCAGCCAAATATTTTAATATTTAGTGCATGTGTGTGACCATCATCGGTCCTCCCTGAAAGCTGAGCAGACATCCTTTATTAGAACTCTCTATTATACACCTGGGAGGGCAGTGCTACACCTCAGTGATGTGTAGGGGAAACAAAGACTGGACCAGATGGACAGGACGGACAGGACAAACGGGGATAGAAATTAAGAGGCGGTGCTATTGCAGTTAAAGATTGTAAGGCAGTGTGTTATTCCCAACTACTAACTGTCCATCAATAAAAATAAATAAATAAAAAAAAGAGAAGAAAACCAAACCAGCACTATAAGTAAATAAAAATGCCACAGTGAATGTCTCCTGTAAAAATGTCTTTTTTGTGTGCATATGAGCTTTCCATGAGTCTAGCTTAATGAAACTGCTGTCGACCACTGAGTGAAAATGTCTTTTAAAACAACATCTCAGCAGCATCTATTAGATAACACAGGGTGAGAGAGGATGAAGACCCTCAACTCTGCTTCTGATGATCTGTAACTGACTGTTTCCTGTTGTGAGTCCAAAAGGCAGTGCGACACTACGCAGCCTTTTGACATGAAACAAACTGAGAATGAGTAGAGAATGTGCAGTGCTGTGTTTGCCTGTGTGATCATGAACAAAACCTATGTCTGTGTGAAACTGGCTTTACTACTGATGTGTGATAACATGGGAATAAAATTGTATTTGGATGCTATGGACGTGTTTATAACAATATTTGGATGTTTCTACAATTTCCATTCTAATATTTGAACAGGAAATTACATGACATTTGGGAAACAAAAGGTTACTGTATTTTCTGGACTATAAGGTGACACTTAAAAGGCTTGAATTTCCTCCACCTTATATATGGATTAATTCTGGCTGTGTTTAGTGACTGAGAATTTTGACTTTTTTATCCCAAAATTTTGACTTTTTATCTAATAATTTTGACTTCACTTAATGTGGTATATATAAATTTATAATCCAGTGCATCTTCTATATGAAGAATCTAAAAAAATAAACTATTTATTGACAGTGTGCCTTATAGCGACTAAATATCATCATTAATGAACCTTTATCATGTGACAAAAACGAGACCAAACGAGACGTAAATGTGGGTCTTGTGACGATAACTAATTAAATATATAATGCAGTATAGATTACCAATAAAAAAACAGACAAAAAAACGTTCCTAAAATGTCTTATTCATTCATTTATTTATTTATTGTTGCTGTCTCTAGCGAGGACCTCGTTGAATTATGTCCGCACCAATGTCCACATCATGGTTACTCCCATGTGTGGCAATGATGTGGGACATACAGTAGCATTTGTGCAGGTGTGTTGTAAAAGTTTGGCTGGTAGTGAGGACACTAATCACAATTATAGAGGTGAAAATGGAATAAAAACCATTTCAGTAATAATGGTTTTTCTTAACTTTCTGATGATGCTCGAGTCAAATCTGATCATTTTACAACTTCTTAATGCAATTTTTTTTTTAAATCTATTTTTCTTCTGACTACTTCAAAGCTTCATGATCTGCTCCAAACTCGGTAGATGAAGAGAGAAAAATGTCTCATCAACACGTTGAGTGAATTTATAGTGATTTAATCAACTGTGTCACAGCCATGATGTTCCTGTTCAACAGTGACCAACAGTGAAAAAGAATGAGGAAGACCAGATTATGGTCATTTGTTTAGATAGACAACAATACACACACACGTTAAACTATAAAAACAATACAACTACACAAAAATAATAGACCGACACAAAACTACACACAGCTGCACAAAAAAAGAGACACCACAAACGACTACACACAAAAAACGCAGCTACAAACACACAACTACACAAAAAAACAACACGACACAACTACACAACTATACAAAACTACACAAAAACAACACAACACCTCAAAAAATAATACAATTACACAGTAACACAACTACACATTAATACAACTACACAAAACTACACAAAAACAACAACACAACACAACTATAGAAAACTACACAATGCTACACAAAAAAGTGACACCATAAATGAATACACACAAAAAAACAGCATGACTCCAAACACACAACTACACAAAAACAACACAACACAACTATACAAAACTACACAAAGCTACACAAAAAACAGTGACACCAAAAACAACTACACAAAAAACAACTCAACTACAAACACACAACTACACAAAAAACAACACAACTTCTCAAAAAAATAATACAATTACACATTAACACAACTAAACATTAATACAACTACACAAAACTACACACAGCTACACAAAAAAGTGACACCATAAATGTCTACACACAAAAAACAACATGACTCCAAACACACAACTACACAAAAAAACAACACAACTACACAAAACTACACAGAGCTACACAAAAAACAGTGACACCAAAAACAACTACACAAAAAACAACTCAACTACAAACACACAACTACACAAAAAACAACACAACTTCTCAAAAAAATAATACAATTACACATTAACACAACTACACATTAATACAACTACACAAAACTACACACAGCTACACAAAAAAGTGACACCATAAATGTCTACACACAAAAAACAACATGACTCCAAACACACAACTACACAAAAAAACAACACAACTACACAAAACTACACAGAGCTACACAAAAAACAGTGACACCAAAAACTACTACACAAAAAAAACACAACTACAAACACACAACTACACAAAAAACAACACAACTACTCAAAAAAATAATACAATTACACATTTACACAACTACACATTAATACAACTACACAAAACTACACACAGCTACACAAAATAGTGACACCATAAATGACTACACACAAAAAACAACATGACTCCAAACACACAACTACACAAAAAACAACAAAACTACACAAAACTACACAGAGATACACAAAATAGTGACACCATAAATGACTACACACAAAAAACAACATAACTCCAAACACACAACTACACAAAAAACAACACAACTACACAAAACTACACAGAGATACACAAAAAACAGTGACACCAAAAACTACTACACAAAAAAAACACAACTACAAACACACAACTACACAAAAAACAACACAACTACTCAAAAAAATAATACAATTACACATTTACACAACTACACATTAATACAACTACACAAAACTACACACAGCTACACAAAATAGTGACACCATAAATGACTACACACAAAAAACAACATGACTCCAAACACACAACTACACAAAAAACAACAAAACTACACAAAACTACACAGAGATACACAAAATAGTGACACCATAAATGACTACACACAAAAAACAACATAACTCCAAACACACAACTACACAAAAAACAACACAACTACACAAAACTACACAGAGATACACAAAAAACAGTGACACCAAAAACTACTACACAAAAAACAACACAACTACAAACACACAACTACACAAAAAGCAACACGACTACATATTAACACAACTATACAAAACCACAAACAGCTACACAAAAAACAGTGACAAAAAACTACACAAACGCACAAATACACACAGAAGCACACGTTGATTTTTTTTTTTTTAATTAATATAATACATATTATTATATATGTTTTAATGTTGATTGATTGCATGTTAAAAACTAGTTGGACATCTTAGTTTAAAACATTAAAATGTGATAAATAAAATGTGATTATAATAGTGTTTTTATCCAGTCAAATCTGAGCAGGAACGCCACAGTCAGCAGAGGTGGGTTGACATAATAGGAAGATAAAACATTGTATTTACTGACTTTACTGCTTCTCTTTAGCATTTGTTTAGTGAGAGCAGCCTGGGGGTAGACATCACCTGAAGGTTTACGGCATGAATAAGTTATGAGGACATCACCTGCAAAGATACACAGCAGCAAATCAGCCTCCTGTAGGAAACCCAAAACAAAACGACACAAACATCTATGTGACACTCAATTGTAATAGTGTTTCAGTTACAGTAAATTAAACTGTACTTTAAGAGTTAGGAGCAAAGGCGTCACAGCCATTTAAAATGTGGGGGTGTTCTAGGTTGTGGGACAAAATTTAGTGTATCATTGGAAAATTAATGAACAATTCTCTATTAATGATTATATTTTTTATATTAAAAACTTAATATATGGCTGAAAATAATAACAAAAATGTGTTTTTCCTGAATTAAACATTTATTCAATTCTTAAGTCAAAATTATGAGATAAAAAAGTAAAAAGTTATGTAATAAAAAGTCAAATTTATGTGACAAAAAGTCAAAATTATTAGATAAAAAAGATTTTAAAAATCAGACACTGATTTTACAGACACTGTACTTCTTTTTTTCTTACAAAAATGTTTTGTCCTTGTCAGGGGAGACGACTAAGAATATGTTCCTCAGGGGGAACATCAGTGAAAACAGTTGTAGAACCACTGTCTTAGGGTAAATGTCACAGAACAAGACATAGTTTAGTTAACTTAGTTTAACAACGGTAACATTTCTCATTACTTACTGGTTGATGACTGTTTGTTAACACCGCGAAGAAGAGCTGTTTACATTTTGCCTGGTGAACTGAGGTGCGCTTCATTTATATATACTGTTGTGCCGCCCAGGTGGGTAAACAGTTTAAACCATAGATATTGTAACAGCCCCAAAATGTTATTGATGTTTGTTTGGCGCGATTACGAGCGACAGTAACTGTTTATCCTGAAATAAAAAGTAGGTGAGACCAACTCTGTGTCTGTTTCCTGGATCCAGTAACGATACAATATATAAACTCAGGAAAAAGTGGGGGGTATGAAATCATCTGGTTGGAAAAATGGGGGTCTCGCAAAACACCCCCATCCCCCATGGGTGTGACGCGCATGGTTGGGAGTCACACTGTACAAGTCATTCATTACAGTAACAGATTACCTTTGCTCTAACAGCAGTGTAAGGCATTGATGATCAATTTTCACTCATACTTTACTCAGTACATGTTCACACTGGGAAAAAAAAAATCTTATCAAAGCTGCTTTTCCACTGAAACTACCGAGTAGACTATGGGTGTGACAAGATCTCGTCACACGAGATTGTTGTCATGGAGCTGGAAGGATGAAATGTAAGTTTAAAACATTCTTGTGACATATGAACTTTGGGCACAATCATGACAATGATCTGACGTCTACTGGTGGGAAGAAGGTCCCTGGTTCTATTCCCACACCAGACCTTTCTGTGTGGAGTTTACATGTTCTCCTTGTGTCTGTGTTGGTTTTCTCCAGTTTCCTCCCACCATCCAAACACATGCACTGATAGGTTAATTGTTAATTTAAATTATCCATAGGTGTGAATGTGACAGTGATTGTTTGTCTTTATATGTTCAGCCCTGAGATGAACTGGAGACTCATACAAGGTGTACCCCACCTTCACCCATTGTTGCTGGATTAGACCCCCAGTGACCCCCAGTGACCCCTGTGACCCGGAAGAGATCCTGGATTCTGGATCACTTTGAAATTTATTCTCCATTTACAGCAATGTAAATGATCAAAGTGATCCAGAATCTCTTCCGGATATCATCCAAAACTTTTTGAGTAGTGTTGCTGACAAACAGACAGACATAACCTCCCTGGCGGGCCTCTCCATTCAAAGGGGTGTGGTCTGCCTTGGCTGAGGTTTACGCTCTCAGAGTGCTTTTCTAGTTTGAAATGTATTACCGTTTAGAAGTAACTTGAACAACACCATTTTTAACTATAGAAATTAAAAATGTAATATTAACAGTAATGGTTTATCAGTTTTAGGTTTTAAAAATGGCTTTTACTGTTGTTTAATGCTGTTTTTTTCATATTCTATTTTTTACTTTAATCATGCTGTACATTTGTCATATATTCCCATGTGTACTAATAGATAAATGTGTTTTCTGTATGCTACTGTTTCATCCATTCATCCAGTTCTGATGTTAGAGAGAGGTGCCATAACGTCAAATTAAAATAAAAAGAATTCACCTCAATGACATTAAAAATAATAAAATTAGTCTACACTTGTATAAGAAGCAGAAAGTACAGGTATTTTTTATTAAAAATATAGGGAGTAAAGATATCTTACAACTCTTAAGTACAGGAATTAAATAACTGGACTTGTACTAACAAAGTAAAAATACATATAAATGTCAGGAAAACAAAGAAACTGCAGAAAATAACTTTTCATAAGAAAATGAAGAAGCCAACCTTTCAATGTGTGTACTTTCTGTACTTCTGTCCCATGCAAAACATCATGAACATATACATCCTGTCTTCCTTATTCTTGTCACTGATACTGAATTCATGGCTTGTACCATGACTCTGCAAAATCATGTCTGTCAGTTACTGCTAGAATGATAGTTTCCTCTTCAGTTTAGTGTGAGCGTAGAATGAGTAAGGGATTTTTCAATAGTCACGCATGGGCAATACATTATCTCACTTATTCTATGGGTTATTACATCCTTATTACTGCTACTACTCTAACAGACTGGATAAAATTGTGACATAAATGTTCTGCACTTTTATAGTTCTTTTTCAAAGCGCTTTACATTAGCTTCACATTCACCCATTCACACACACTCATACACCAGTAAGTTTCTAAGGTTCAGTCAGTTCTATTGGGAGACTAAGACAGGGTTCAATTTCTTTGCCCAAGGACACTTCGACATGTGGACAGTCAGAGCCGGGACGTGAACCGCCAACCTCTCGGTCATTGGGCGACCAATTCTACCAACTGAACCCCCCCCCCCGCGCGGGCACGTAGCGAATGATACCGTGGTTATCGAAAAAAAAATCCACCCGCAGAAGGCTGGAAACGTCCATTCAAAGTGAATGGGAGCTTCCGCAACATTGTAGAGCAGTGTTTCCCAACCCTGGTCCTCAAGGCACACTATCCGACATGTTTTAGATGTTTCTCCAAACACACCTTATTCAAATGATCAGCCTATTATCCAGCTCTGCAGAAGAATGATAATGACTGTCAGGTGTGTTCAAAGAGGGAAACATCTAAAACATGCAGGATAGTGTGCCTCGAGGACCGGGTTGGGAAACACTGGTCAAGAGGGCCATAGAATAAATAGCAAAAACCTACAGGGGTTAGAATGGTTCCTTTAGAGCAGGGGTGTCAAACTCATAGTAGTTCAGGGGCCATATTCAGCTAAATTTGATCTGAAGTGGGCCGAACCAGGAAAAAAAAAACATGATATTTAAATCATGTCAACTTCAAACTTTTTCATTATGAAAACAAACTATATTAGGCTTTAGTTTAACATTTACACATATATACTGTAACTTATAGATCACACTGGATGTACAGATACAAAAAAATATTTAGTATTATATCATTAAAGTTGTACTTACTCTCTTAAGACATTTCCAATTTTTCATATTTGTTCTGATTATTGACATTTTTCTGTGAAATTAGACTTTTACTGTCACTAAATTTAAAAAAAATCAATTTACGAAGAATTTTTTGTTAACTTGTGAATATTTATACTTTATTATAAGACTGAATTGCTCTGAATGTGAACCATGAACCAAAATTATTTATATTTTAGTGCAATTTTTGCATTTCATAAATTCATCCAAAGGGTCTGAGGGGCCAAATCAGACTCTTAGGCGGGCCGTATTTGGCCCCCGGGCCACATGTTTGACACCTCTGCTTTAGGGCATAGTTGTCAAACTCCAGTCCTTTTACTTTTACTCCCTATATTTTTGCATAAATATCTGTACTTATACTCTTTACATTTTCAGAAGAGACTCGTTAAACAGATGTGACAGTACGAAAAATAAGTCACTTCAGAGGGAAAATCAGTGGAGGAGAGGAATTGTGACTTTATATATTATAGTTACATGACTATTATCTCACAATTTAGACTTTTTATCTGACAATTTGAACTTTTTATTTCATGATTTTTAGATTTGACCTTACAATTATGACTTTTTTCCTCACAATTTTGACTTTTTCTTTTAAAATTATGCATTTTTAAATCTGCATTTAGAGCTTTTACCTAATTTCATGATGACTTTTTTTGTTAATTTTTCCTAAAATTCCTGCCCATTCCCACAAAACTGAGTAACTGTGACCTGATCAAACACATGATCTACACAGTAATTCATTTTTAAAACTTTATTTTAAGAAACTTTTGAAACTTTGATGAAAAAAATGAGTTGTACTTTATTTTTTATTTTTCCACACAAGTAGCTGTACGTCTACTTAAGTACAGAATGTGAGTACTTTGACCACCTCTGCACAGAATAAGCCACTGAAAACCCAGGCAGGAAATCTAACTATCACCTGCTAAATGAGACATTAGTTAGATCATAATATCAGATGAGGTTGATAGGGATAAATGATATTGATAAAAAGGACAAAGGAAACTCAGCAGACAATAATATTTGAAGTTTAACAACACATAATATTCACTCACAGTATCAATCATCCTTGTTTTTAATGTGATATAACAGCTTATCAGCAACTTGTATGAAAAAATACTCTGGTAAAAGAAGTGATTCAACTCCTTTGCTTAAGTAAAAGTTTTTTTTTAAAAGTACAAAAGTAAAAATAAAAAAAAAACATTTTTGTCATGAACGCAATAATACTTTTTGAACCAGGAAAAATCTAAAAAGTTTCAAAAGTATCTAAAATAAATCCTTTAAAAGTGAGTTACTATGTAGATACTGTGTTTCATCAGGTCACAGTTACTCATTTTTGTGGGTATAGCCAGGAAATTTGAAAAAAAGAAGTCACAATTGAGATAAAACATGAGATTTAAAAAAAAAAAAAAATTTTAAGCAGAATTTTATGAGAAAAAGTCAAAATCGTGAGATAAAATGTTAAAATTGTGAAATTAAAAGTCAAAATTATGAGACAAAACTTCAAAATTTTATGGTAAAAAGTGAAAATTGTGAGATAATACTCATATAATTATAATATATAAAGCCACAGTTCCTTTCCACTAATTTTCTCTCTGAAATGACTTATTTTTCATACTGTCACATCTGTTTAGTTTGAAGAAGTAATGACTTCATTCTGAGAATATAAAGAGTATAAAGTACAGATATTTATACAAAAATGTAGGGAATAAAAGTAAAAAGTTTCCAGAAAAATAAATACTACTAATAATACCTAAAAAAAATCTACTTAAGTACAGTAATGAAGTACATTTACTTAGTTACTTCCCACCTCTGCATCTTACAGGCTATGTACAAAATATTTACAACCTAATACCTCATTTTAAAACACGTAAATATATTTTATTAGAGTCTTACATTATGACTTTATAACTATTTACATTTGGGGGTACATAAGTGGTACCAATCAAAGTCTTATTTTCTATCATTTGTCTTTTTATTTTTAGTTCATCTTTGTTTCTTGTCCCAGATGGACCATGAACATCCACTGACAGATGACGGCTAACACTAATATTAGTCCTACTGGCCCAAATTTAGCATCAGTGCGAACAAGACCGAGGTCAAGCAGCCCTCCTCACACCCCAGTCCCCAGCAAAAATAACTCCATTAACTGTTTCCCATGCACCAATCCTCTCCACTTCCTGTTGCCCCCCCCACCCCCACCCCCACCTCCACCCCCCCCCCCCCCCGCCTCTAAACCCCCACTCCTCCAAACACACACCCTCTATCTCTCCGTCTGTCACACATACACACTTCCTGTCATGACAAGGCTGAAATTAAAACAGGCTGTTAGTTTGGATCCCCCCCCCACACCATCCCCCCCCCACCCCCCCCCCCCCCCCCCCCCCCCCACCCCCCACCCCGCAGCCAACAGTGAGATTCGGGGCATTTTCTCACAGTCGTATACAGATACAAAGCGACATTCAGGACTGATGAGATGCAATTTGCCAAGTTCGGTTTAAATCTGATGAAAAATACACACAAAAAAAAAACAACAACAACAACCAAACACAATAACAGAGTGTGTTTCTTTTATTGTTATGTTTAGACGCTTTAAATACACAATGCAAATAAAAATGACACCCTGAAGCTAAAGTAACTGTGTATGTACAGTATATAAAACATTTAATCCTGTGTTTAATCAGGTATGTGTTTGTGTGGATAGAGGCGGTATAATCACTCACTTCTCGTCAGTGAAGACATGTCTAGACCTGAGGAAGACAAATGGGGACAGTTGGGTGGCTTATTGCTTAACAGTGAACTTTAGTATCGTACATCATATTGAACTTTGAATAAACAGCCACTCTGAAAAACATTCATTCAGAAACAGATACCAGTTTGTCATCATATGTTGTGAAACTTCCTCAGCTCTGAGCTCATTGTTTTGTTTTAAAGGCCACATGTTAGTCACTCCTTATGCTCTGAAACTTTAAAGAGTGATATTTACCTTTTTTTTAATGGAATTATGGGGGTTTTAAACCGTTTCTCTTTGGTCTACACTCAGAAATAAAGGTACAGTAGGGGTACAAATCTGTACCCTAGGGTACAATAAACTCCAATGTATCCCCCAAAAGGTTAATATTTGGACTTTAAGGTACTGATATGTACCTTTTAAGCCCTGTAAAAGGTACAAACTAGTTGTCAAACAGTGAAAAAGTACACTGTAAACCAAAATAAGTTAACAGAACTAAAAAAAAATGTAAGGTAAACAATTGTCTTAATTATTTTAAGTTGATGAATTTGAAAACTAAGATTTTCCAGAACTTAAAATTGAGATGCTTATTAAAGTATACTTAAATTAAAACATTACTTATTAACTTAATATTCTAAGGTTCTGTCAGTCCTACTGGGAGACTAAGGAAGGGTTCAGTGTCTTTGCCTACAGATACTTGGACATGTGGACAGACAGAGCCGGGACATGAACCTCTGACCCTTCAGTCATTGGACGACCTGCTCTACCAACTGAACCACAACCACCCCTGAATAAAATTACTGTTTTGTTATTGCAATTTTTTTTTTTGGTGTGATAGATATTGGTGGTAATTTGGAGTGATCTTAAATTGTATATCATCATCTACTACATATTTTTTTCCCCCAATCATCCTTATTTGAAACAATAGAAATAACAGAACAATATCATTCTCAGCATTTAATGTCTTAATTCCACTAAATTGTACCTCATCTATGTTTTTCAGTTATGTCCACCATAGTTCCCCTTAATAAAAACACATTAGTTGGAAGTACTTAAAAAGAACATGTTACAGCAATACATTTGAGTTAGTAGTACTATTTCTAAATCTTCATATATTTAATTATTCGGGTTTACAGTGTAGCCTTTCAGTATAGTATCGGGGACCTCTAGCCCCTGGGGGCAGGGGTTAGAGGCCCTGTTGTTAAGCCCCTCTGTGCACACGCCTGTGTTGACAGTTGGGCACACGCTGAGCTTTTATCGTTCCATGTTGCTGCATTAGGTGAAGACAGAAGGTAGGGTTGTAGGTAGGCTGTGGCTCAGTTAGTAGAGCAGGTCGTCCAATGACTGAAGAGTTGGTGGTTTGTTTGTACAAGTACAAGTGTCTTTGGGCAAGACACTAAACCCTGAATATGTGCCAGTGTGTCTGACAGCAGCTGCGTACTGATGGGTGAATGTGTGGCTAATGTAAAGTGATTTGGATAGGTAACTGTACCTTTTAAGCAGGGTACACATTTATTTGTACCATACAAGGTACATATTTGCCACCATAGGGTACAAATAGTAAAGGTATAAATATGTACCCTGCTTAAAAAGTACAATTCTTTACCTTCTTTTCTGAGAGTATACATGATAGAGCTGCACAATATATTGTTTGAGCATCGATATCACAATGTATGTGTTCGCATGTCAAATGGCAGGTCCTGCAAAGTAGGAGACAAATGAGTTTAACATTTTCTCATCTAATTTCAATAGAACCTGACACACACTGAGCACATCACAATTATTCTGAACCAGTTTGGACTGAATCATTGTTAACAAGATTGAAAAATGAGCAACGAATAAGAGATAATTCATTTCAATTTAGTTTTAATATGGAACAAAACAATCCCACTCAGTCCCCACTAGTGAAATTAATAAGGCAAAAAACATGTAGGCATACATCCCAAAAAAAAAAAAAAAAAAACATGACTCATTTGCGTATTTGAAAGGGAGTACAAGGAAATAAACCTAATTTAATCTCACCTCTTCTCCACAAAACAGTCTATGGTTTAGCTTCCTATCAACATAATACATGAAAAATAAAAGTTCCTTGGATAAATTCACTTCACATACACACATTCATAAAAACCTAAACTGACACCAAAATCACCCAAAACTAAGGCTTGGTGCTAGAAAGACAAGCAACATCAGTTATGTGGAATTATTTCTGTTACATGAAAGATGAAACTGACACTTTACAGAACAAATAATATATTTCTCTCGAAAAAAAACAACTTAAATATTAAAAAAATAACAGATAATAAAATTAAACCTTTACTGTGCCTAGTGTAGGAATCACCCTAATCACCACTCCAAGATGGCGGCAGTAGTTCTCACGTCCCAGCAGCCAATGGTGGGTCTAGGTATACTAGGTATACTAACACTAACAAGTGGTGCCAGGAACAAGAAACCCTGGCACCTTGGGTCTTAACATCTCCTTCACAAAGTGCTTGATCTTTCAAGGTCACTTAAGGTCAAAGGTCATGGTACCATTTTGAAGCCCATTCCAGGTTTCCTATCTGTCAATAATAGTAACAAAATTTTCAGTTTTTTGTTATAGTCCATTTGAGTGTTTTAGGTATTGACAGAATGACCCCCAACCTCTTGGGTCAATTGGTCAAATTCTATACACACAACATGCAGAATTATTATTATTATTATTGTTATTATTATTATTGTTGTATTGATTATTGTTGCACTTTGCACATGTTCGAAATAAATCATTCAAATCAAATCAATCAAAAGTCCAACATTTTGGAAATCAAGATTAATAGTTATATCCAAAATTAAATGTTGACCATTGTGACCCTGACCTTTGACCTCAAGTACTTACCCTTCAGGGTTCTGATGTCAATGCACATCAACAGTGAGTTAAAAAGAAGCTAAATGTAAAACTGAGTATACAGGAATGAAAAGTAGATTCCTGATTACCTCCATGTCTTATCATTGTGAAACAACATTTTGGTGACCTTGACCTTTGACCTCCATTCACCAAAATTGAATGTGATCTATTCTGTACCACTTTGCACCTTTCCTGAAAATTTCATGATAATTGGTCCAGTAGTGTTTGTGTAAAGTTGCTAACAAACACACAGACAGAAACACCAACAAACAAACTGACTTACAATACCCCTCTCTCCCCTTTGGTGGGTGGAGTAACAAACATTTAACTCAGCCACATGAGTCACCACTTAAGATCCTGTTCAGACCTGCATTATCATCAATCTTGGTGTTCTCTCTCTCAAAAAAAAAGCACTTCTTTTGTCTATTTGGATATTTATATTTCCATTACCCACACCAATAGAAGCTTACCTGTATCCTCAAAAAGCATAATGGTACCCCCCCCCTTTTTTTTTTATCATGAACATTTTTAAATGATCTTTTTAGTGGACATAACAGGACACACAAATAATATATTTTGAAAGATTTTCCTATTTTTCCATGACCTCAAAGCATAGAACATTGTCTTTGCATAGAAGTAATAAATAATACGGTTACAGTTGAAGTGTATGATTAAACTATATACAATCAAACACAGACTGAGAAAGAAAGAAAGAAACTCATCTTTTTCAACTTGGATATAAAAAAAAAAAAAAAAACATCTTCGAGGGACATAGAAATAGATGCTGCTGTGAGAGGCTTCCACACAAGACGCCTTGCCCAAAGGGAGGGAAAATCCAATATTTCCAATCATGGAGATTCAACCAGTGATGAATTATCTGGAGCTCAAAACGCAGCTTTAACAGGATTTTACTTTATCTGTGTTTCCTGGACTTTTGTCAAAATCATGAACTACCCAAGAATTTGTGACAAGAATAAAAGATGATATAAACTAGACTTAAATGTAGGGGTATTGTCCCAGTCTTAACCAGACCAGATATGATGCTATGATATGAGACATCCCTAGGTCATGACCTTTTATTTGCACTTGATTTGAAGGGAATTAGACAAATAGTTCCAGAGACATGAACAAAAGAGTGTTTAGTGATTTTACTCTTGTGGGCATTGTACACATTGTAAATCATCCAAAGCCAAATCAAGTTCTTCCTCTCTATGATACTCATCGATATGAAAAACTTGGAATTTATAAAACTAGAAAATCACTCAGAAGGCATAGACTTCACCAAGGCATATCACCCCCCCCCCCCCCATCCCATAAATGACAAATGAATGCCAGATTACACTTTCACTTCTGCGAGCAATGGGCTGCTCTTACCAACTGAATAAAAGACCCCACACACACACATACCTCCAATCACCAAAATGTAATTTGTTCCTCGTGCCAGTATCAATATTACTGATCAATAATACTGAAAATATCACCTAAATCCATCCATAAGTTTGAGTTATTTTGCAGTTTGGATGAATTTCAGATACATTTTGAAGTGTAGTCTGTATGAAACATTGAATCTTATAAGTTATAATACTGTGTTCTCTCATCAATCATCTGAAAAATATAACCCCTTACTCATCCCTAAACAGCTCCAGTCATGCCATCAGTATTCATTACATCAGAATTGTCCAACGTCGAGCCTACAGGGCAGACCACTGCTCACAGAAGTGAAACTGTAACCTCTTATTAAATGTCATTGATTTTCTTTTGGGGGGGGGCTGATATGCCTTGGTGGAGTCTATGCCCTCTGAGTGATTTTCTAGTTTTATAAATTCCATGTTTTTCATATCAATTATTATCAT
Source organism: Siphamia tubifer (assembly GCA_020466265.1). NCBI lineage: Eukaryota > Metazoa > Chordata > Actinopteri > Kurtiformes > Apogonidae > Siphamia > Siphamia tubifer. The sequence continues at coordinate 9,658,754 of CM035785.1, read as the reverse complement.
AGAGGGGAAGAACTTGATTTGACTTTGGATGATTTACAATTTGTACATTGCCCACCACAAGAGTAAAATCACTAAACACTCTTTTGTTCATGTCTCTATAACTATTTGTCTGATTCACTGCAAATGAAAGGTTATGACCTAGCAATGAAAGGTCATAGCCTTGGGATGAAAGCCACTGTCCTGCATGCTTCACAAGAGATAGTAACTTGTGGGCAATATATTATCCCGCTTATTCTACGAGTCATTACAGCTTATTAGTGCTACCACTCGAACAGATTAGATAAAATAACCGTTACAACGTAGTGAATATTTACTAAACTACCTGCGGAGTGATATGGTAACGTGAATCTGAAGTGACCAACTCATTGCCATGGGCAGTGGGCGTTAACGGCACAGCAGGCGTTAACGGTGCAGCGGGCAGTTATTGGAAAAAACGGCTGGAAACGTCCATTCGAAGTGAACGGGAGCTGTCGCAACATTTGAGAGGGCCGTAGAATAAACATGGAAAACCACCGCTTACCAACCCATAAACTTTTCATTGAAGAATGAAACTTTTGCAAAGTTGTAACTAAAGTGTTATGCTCATGTTCATGCAATTTGAGGGTCAATGGAAAAGCTACTTGTGCTCCTCCCTTTTTTCTTTTCTTTAATATGGACATAGTTACATTAGTACAATTACAAGGAGAGACCAGAGGTTTTGCGTAGGTATTTAGCACAACTTTTACTTGTACTTTTAGCATCAATAAGCTAATTAAAATTATAAATGCTAAACTATAAATAGAGCAAGAGGTCTATAATCACACAAACAGTAATTTGGACTAGATACAGCTCTATTATAGCTCACCAACACTGTACAACAAATATGTTTTACATGCCATGTGACATGTAACCAGAATTTGATGGAAGGATTTTAAAAATGCAGTTATTTTTTAATCTTATACTGTTAGGTTTTGAGACAATTTGCATTTGTACACTATGTATTTAATCTATATTACTGGTATCGATTATAGAATAGAAGTACTTTATTGATACCACAATTGGGAAATTGCTTTATAAACAAATAAATATCTGTTGGTTAATGTTAGGTTGTTTGATGTGTAGGTTGAAAATGGTTTTAGATTCTATCAGGATATAAGTGAAACTACTGCTGGAGCCTTGGGCCTCATTCACAGAAGATCCATTATTACTTACTATTGCTAAACAGTTTTTTAGTAGACATGTATTGTGATATATATTGGTAACACTATAATGGTACACTAAACAGATTTTTGCCAAAACAAATCCACAAGTGGAATATTAAAACTTATCAAATTTGATATCTACATACCACAATTTCACTAAAAGACAAATTCATAAAATGTTGTACAGTGTAATCAGATTACATGTCGCTGATCCTGTCACAGAATGAAATGTCGAATGCACAGCATCAAATAAAAACACAGAAGAGATTCTAAAACACGGACTAAACAACCCATTTGTAAAATAAATATTTAAAACTGCAAATAAAAGAGCAGCATGTTGCAGCATATTACACTTTCCCCTCAGATTTTATTCAACAATATGATGATGGTTGGTTCATAAATAACAGTTTTGCACCTCAGGCTTTAGTACCATCCACCTGAGGGCAGGAGAGAAAACTATTAGTTAAAGGGATGTGAGCTGTCTTTGCCCTGGGCAGTCAGTGCTGATCTGCCATTTCAGCCAGAAATCACTCATATATGATATTATATGATCATGTAATGCTGGTGTGGCTAACCCAGGTCATGAACAGCAACTATCTCACATGTTTTGAACGTATCCCTCTTCCATTACACCTGATTGAAATGATCAGCCTCATTAAGCTCTGCAGAGCCCTGATAATGACCATCAGGTAACCTGGAAGAGGAAAACATCTAAAAACATGTAGGATAGTGGCTCTGGAGGACCAGGGTTGACCACCACTGCATTGCATGATCATATTATCATATACTTCTGATTGAACTATAAAATAATCCTGACACTGATTAGAGTTAATGAAAAGAGAACACACACAAGAAGCTTTTCCTTTGACCCTCAAATTGTATGAATAACATAATAAAAAAAAATGTGCCCAATAGAAAAATGAGAATTTCACCATAATGAAAAGTTCGGGCAGTGGTAAGGTGGTTTTTCAAGCATAGAAAAAAGGTCCATATTTCACAAAATTGCAATGGACTCACCTTTTTTGCAGCAAAAAGTAAGTATACATGTTAGATGTTACAGAAAGTGCAGAGTTTTAAAAGAAACATGGTACATGTGGACACCAGGAGTATTTTTTTTTAGTACTGGATAGAGGGGTAATGTATTATAATGAATACATCTGTAAACCAATGTGATATACATGTTTGTCACTATGTTTCTGCCATGACTTCTTATGTCATCTCACTATAATAAATAAACCAGGGGTCTCCAACCTATTCCACAAAGGGCCGGTGTGGCTGCAGGTTTTTGTTGAAACCAAGCAGCAACACACCAGACTTCAATCAATTAATCAACTGATCTCAGTCTGCAGAGAGTCAATTGGTCAAACTGTGACCAATTGGTTGGTTGGAACAAAAACCTGCAGCCACACTGGCCCTTTGTGGAATAGGTTGGAGACCCCTGTAATTTAATGGGAGAAACACTGCATTTCAGTTTTCTGAACCTTTAGTAAATCCAGTGTCAGGGTTTTGCACAGATGTCCAATAGAAAAGCCATTAGTGTCTTAAATTGAAAGAAAGTGGGATTCAGGAAAATTAAAGTCTGGATAGTTCTGAAAAACAAAGCAGAGAACTTCGTACAGATCTGTGACGACCTTAATGCACAGGTGTCAAACACACCACCTCTATGAGCCAAAGAGACCAATCTGTCCCAGTGGATTACATTTTTAAATGCAAAAATTCCACTGAACATGTGAATAGGGAGTGTTGAAATCTTTTTATTTCATATTCCACATACAGTACAAACCATGACCTTATTTTTTCCATCTAATGTGAGTCATAATACACATATACGTATATATATATATACACACACACACACACACACACACACGTCATATAATTTTACAAGCAATTCATTATTGTGGCTTGGGCCAGAAAAAATCATCATAATTTGTAGAAGGGAACAACTCAAACATGTTTTGTCTTTTGTTTTAGTGTAAAAAAAAAAAAAAAAAAAAAAAAAAAAAAAGGAAAATTCCATCAAATTTACTACATTTACTATCCTTTCATAAAAAAAGTGAGTAGCCTGAATATGTACAAACAAGAAACAGAAATGGAAGTTGACTACACCTCAATTTAACATTTATACATTTAATTTATGACTTTCAGATCACAGTAGACAAAATATCTAGTTACAGACTTAATATTGTTAAATTAAAATATTTCAGGTTGTGCTCGTTTACATTTTAAAGAAACTTGACATGAGACCCAGAACAATGTGGACCCCAATGCAACACTCCAAAACACAAATATAATTTTAACAGCTTTATTTGAATATTTATTAGATGAGCAGCTGCAAAGGAGATCATCTGTCTGAGCAGCAACTAGGGGACAAGTCAAATATTGATCAGAGGACAAAAGTACAGAGTCAGAACCAGAACACACGCCAATAACCTTAGAGGAGATCCAAAAAATGTTACCGGAGAACAAGCAGGGGTCAGGTCAGGAGTCCAGAGTTCGCAGAGGAGCCGATGGTCAGGGGTGGAATCTAGGTCCGGTACCAGAAACTTGGCAAACAAACAGACAAGGGCCAGACAACAGACACAATCCAGGAGACAGAACCAGAACCAGAAAATCAAAGACAAAAAAAAAAAAAAGAGACTGCTCATTTGATGCGTAGGAAAACAAACAAATTTGCCATTTGACCAAGAAACAGGAGGAGCTTATATAGGGCACTAAACAGGTGCGACACAATGTGGATTAATTAATGGGTGGAGACACACACTGTGGACAAGGTGGAAAATAGGTGAAAGGTGAACACAAACCTACATGTCAAAATAACAGCTCAGACGCTCACAATGACAGAAATAACAGGAAGACGAAGAGAAAACTAACAAAACAAGACATATCAATGTCCAGAATGTAACAAAACTTTAAAAAAAAGCAAACACTTGAACAGTGTAATTTTGCTTTTTTCACTGTTATATAACTGATCCAACCTACTTTAGATCATACTAGGTAGAATGTGGCCCCTGAACAAAAATGAGATTGACACCCCTGCCTTCATACCTCAGCTCTGCCACAACATGTAGGTGGTGTAACTGAGGAAAGGGTAAACAAGTGGTTCTTCACTCGGGGGATCACAGTGGAAGCTGGTAAGTGACTTCTAAATGGAAACCCAAGTGTAAAAATAGAAAGAGCCAAGGGGTTATTTATGAATCTCGATGGATTAATTGGCAGGAAGGAGGTTACTAACACTGTCACAGAAGATAATGATCATGACTGGATCTCCTGCACCACAGTAACCATGGAGACTGAAGACAGCATTGTAATATCTAAATTTGTGTAGAGCAATAGCAAAACACAAAGTTGAATAGAGTCCAGCGTAAAAAATAAACATATTAACACACAAGGAACTTGTGTTACTATTGTAGAAGTTCCCAAATTATTATTTTTTTTAAATATTTAACTTTCCTTAAGTGACTTGACAACATTTATTGTAAAAATATATTCTGTATTTTATGGGGTTTTTTTGTTTAACAATCAAGTATTTTTCTATATTTAATTTACTAATCATGTTGGTGTTGATGAAGGATAAGAGTGAAGTTGAAGGTTATTATATCAACAAATGGAGAAGACAGAAAAAAAATACAAAAAAAGTAAGATCTATCAGTAACTCAACAAATAAACCACCATATATGTGGAAAAACACACCATCATATATTTTCAAAATATGCAAAAACAGCTGGAAACAAAGCAATCCAGACGTTTTTGTTTTTTTTTAAATAGAACGAACACACAATGTATTCAATAACAATGGAGAATATAGCAATATTAATGAAATAACCATGGAATGACAGCTTTAAACAAGAACTACATTAAACATTTTATATTTCATAGTGTTCTGATATTGCATTTTAAATACATGTTTTTTTTGCTTCAAAGCTTAAACACATGTTGTCCAGCTGAGTGGACATTTTTGTAACTCCTTAAAAAATAGGTTCATTAATAAGATTTCAATCACATTGCTTTTTTGAAGCTTAAAGAGAAATAAAAAAAACACTTGGTAAACTATCATTATCATATTTCATGCAGTCTGCAGACACTTTCTAAAAAATTGTAGTGTTATATTACGTCCAACGAAGACGTCCTTGTAGAGAATGAACTTTGAACAGTGAATGAAAGTATGAAAACTCACTTTAATATTGGCAGCAAAGAAAAATACAGGAAGTACATATTAAAAAATGCAAGAAAAACAAATATAAAATAAAATAAACATTATTTTAGAACAGTGGTCCCCAACCTTTTTATCTACTGTGTAATTTGTTTACATCAGTCTGTAGGAATCACCTGGAACAATAAATCCATATTTCAATTACAACTCCTGGTATTGTCTTGTAAAAACTTTCCTTTTCTTGAATGTTGGAGGCTCTTCTTCTGTCTCTTCAGTGTGCCTTTTCCTCTTCGAAAAGAAACGTTCCAAATACATCTGTTTTTTACTTTTTTTGCTAATGTGTGGGTTACATTTTTGGCATTAAAGTGTGACTGAGGGAATCCAAGGATTTTTCCAAATAAAACATTGTTCAGACTCAGATAATAATAAATACAAGAGAAATAATGAATTCATTATTAGACAGCTGGTTGCCTGGTCCTAATTGATCCACGGACCACCACCGGTCCGCGGCCCGGGGGTTGGGGACCACAGTTTTAAAACACTGGAACATCACTTTAAGAGCATTAGTGCAACATAAGTGCTGATCCATGTCCACGTCCACATGATCCCTTTGAACACCGTTTCTTATATTAGTAAGATTACCAAACAAAGCAGTATGCTGAGGTGGACCTTACAGACCCCATAAACCACAGGTGTCAAACTCCAGTCCTCGAGGGCCGGTGTTCTGCATGTTTTAGATATTTCCCTCTTTCATGTGATTCAGTTTAACCCTTTAACTCCAGAGAACTAAGAAAATAATTGGTAACATGAGCAAAGTAAAGACACAAATGGTAGAAAATCTAAGAAAAATGTAAAAATTAAAAGAACCAAAATGTTGAAAAATAAACAAAACCTAATAAGTATTTACAAAATGACAAATAATGTGGAACATTTTGGGCAAAAAATTACTAAAGAAGAAAACTAGTATTGACATTTAGTCACAGCAATTAAAAAAAAATGGTGAAATAAAATAATAATTAAAAAAAACACCTCTTGCTTTTTGGCACCTTTTCCATGCACAAAATAAAGTAAAACTGTTGAATTTTTCTGAATATTTAAACAAAATCATCCATTCAGAATGCATCAGCGCTGACATTTAAAGAGTTAATAATCAGCTCCTCATCAGACTGATAATGATGTAATGGCCTCCAGGTGGAATGGAAGAGGGAAACATCTAAAACATGCAGGACACCGGCCCTCGAGGACCACAGTTTGACACCCCTGCCATAGACTAATTTTAATCTGACATTGTTGACCCACTGTCCTGATTGTAACTGCTGCTGTCTCATACTTTTCTCCAAATGACCAAAAACAATCACTTACCAAAAAATATTTTCATGAACAATTTTGCCTCCTGTGGCGAAGTTAGTGTGCATGAAGGAGGTCCAGTCTGTCTCAACTGATACTGTGTGCTGAAAGCAAAATGGGCCTGTGCCATGTGAGCGATATGATCCAGGGAAAACAGATGCTCATGTTCCACAGTGGAATCTGTTGGAGACTCTTTCTACTGATATCAACACTGACTTTACAACAGTGGAGTTTGGGCATTTTGGCGTAACAATGTTCACGAGGATTGGATTTTAATGTCTTGTGTGTGGTATGAAGGCATCCATCAAGACTTTAGACACATAGTTTGTAGAAACCAAGGGTGTCACAGCCATTTAAAATGTGGGGGTGTTCTAGGTTGTGGCACATGAGCAACATTTTCTGAGTCAATCATCGGAAAATTAATGAACAATTATCCATTAATGATTATATTTTTAGAATAAAAAAAGTAATATATGGCCAAAAATAATAACAAAATGTGTTTTTCTTCAATTAAACTTTCGATAAAAAGTCAAATTTATGTGATAAAAAAGATTTTTAAAAATCAGACACTGGTTTTACAGACACTGTTCCTCTTTTTTCTTACAAAAATCTTTTGTCCATGTCAGGGGAGACGACTAAAAATATGTTCCTCAGGGGGAACATCACTGAAAAAAGTTTGAGAACCACTGTCTTAGGGTAAATGTCACAGAACAAGACATAGTTTAGTTAACTTAGTTTAACTTCTCATTACTTACTGGTTGACTGTTTGTTAACACCGCGAAGAAGAACTGTTTACATTTAGACCGGCGGACTGAGGTGCGCTTCATTTAAATATGCTGTTGTGCCGCTCGGGCGGGTAAACAGTTTAAACCATTGATATTGTAACAGCCCCGAAATGTTATTGATGTTTGTTTGGTGCAATTGTGACGACAGTAACTGTTTATCCTGAAATAAAAAGTAGGTGAGACCAACTCTATGGATCCAGTAACGATACAATATATAAATTCAGGAAAAAGTGGGGGGTATGAAATAATCTGTTTGGAAAAGTGGGGGTGTCACAACACCCCCATCCCCCACAGCTGCAACGCCCATGTTTCCACCAGGAAATAGACAATGGCATAAAAATCAGTGATTGGCTGGAAGTTGGTTAAAAGGCGTGTCCACAGTTCAATTCAATACACTTTAATTATCCCTAAGGGGGATAATTAAAGTGTATTGTAAGTGTACTTTATGCCCTTTTAAAAAAGGGCATAAAGTAGATTAAAAAGCGACATTAATAAAGGGACAGTATAGGGCAGGGGTCTCAAACATGCGGCCCTGGGGCCAAATGTGGCCCACTGGGCTGAAGAGAATAATAACTAAAAAAAAAAAGACAATATTTTCTTCTCATTTATACCCTTCTGTCTATAAATGATGATGACTTCCAATGTCTCCCTTTGGTTTAGTGGACAAAACGAACATTAATTTATGAAAATATTTACATTTACAAGCTATTCTGTGACAATAAAATGTGAATAATTTGAACAAATCTGAACAACCTGAAATGTCTAAAGAAAATTAGACACAATTTGAACCATTTTCTCAGAGTTTAGTGTCTTTGTCGAACTGATCCATAATAAAACACATAGACTAATGAAAAACTGAGGGAGAATATTGTTAAAATTGACCTTAATTTTCTTATGAAATGTAACTTTTTTTTTTTGCGTTTGGATAATTTATAAATGTACTTTCATACTTTAATGGGTTTTGTTTTGCACTAAAACAATGACATTATTTTTTATAGGTTATTATGTTTTTCATTTTACTGGTCCGGCCCATTGGAGATCAAATCAGGCTGAATGTAGCCCCTGAAGAAAATGAGTTTGAGACCCCTGGTATAGGATCACCTCACAAAACACACATAAGTATAGTGCTAAAGATTTATAAATGTTCAGTTAGGCTGTGGCCGAACATCTGCCTCTGAACGTGTCATCTTCCTAGTTCCTCTGGGTTTCGAGTTACAGTTTTTCACTGTTTGTGTTTAATTCTCAAGGGGTTTTGGGTTTCATGTTTGTCTTTTACAATTCAGTGACCAAGGAAAGAATGCTGTCTGGAAAAAGTATTTACAACAGAAGCACATAATCAACTTCTACAATGAGATGATTTTATAACACCTACGGAAAATACTGCAAATAGGATTTAATACAATATATCAAAATTAGTTTCAAACAGAGTGGAATGGATTTACATGAGTTGTGGGTATTAAGGGTCCACGTTTAGGGGAATTAGATCACACAAAGCTATATTTAACTGTGGTGTCACTAATGTATAATGACCTTAAAGGAACTTCTTCAGCCCTGCAGTGAAGTGGTTTAACAATCAGGGTGTAGCTTCACAAACCTCACTAGTACTGCAAGGTTGAATGAATGAATGAATGAATGAATGATTTGTTTAACTTATACCTGCCACACACTATCAATCAATCTTTCAAACTTTACTTACATAGCACTTTTCATACATGGTGCACGCTTTACAACAGACCCCCCCCCCCTTTTCCAGCAGTTGTAGATACAAGTAATAGATTTAAAAAGAATAACAGAAATCAAAATGATATATTTGTGTGCGTGCATGTACCTAATAAAATAACTCAATAAATAATAGTAATAAAAAATAAATATATAAAACAGTAGAATTAAAATTATGTTAAAAGTTCAAATGTAATTAAAAGCTAACCCTAAAAAGGTAGGTTTTCAGTTTACCCTTAAAAATATGAACACTTGCAGCAGACACAAAAGCTATCTGCTGAGGAAAAAGTCATTGGAGAGCTCGCTGTGTGTGAATATTTTTCAGTGAGTTTTCTGCCTCTATAGGCTTTGAGGTGAATATCAAACATGTTTGATATTTTTTGACTCATGAGGTGAAAACCTCACCGTGCGCACGCACGTCGAGCTATCTATTGAGAACAGAAATTGAAGTGACCAATCAAAACGTGTCCTACGCTCAAGTTATTCCAAGATGTCTTGCAATGAAACCAGTTGTAAAATAAAGTGAAATGGTGTATTGGAACAGGTGAGTGTGAACAGAATGGTGTAGGGAAGGGAAACAAGACACATCATGATTATAATCTAATCACTGTAGAATCCCAGACCTCTTTGCTTGTACGTAAACACTGGTTGGGTGAGCAGCTTCTTATTGGAATCCTTGGTCTTGGCATCACCGTCCTTCACCACCCAGACATATGACCAGATGGACCAAACTCAAACTCCCAGATAACCGTGGATCCAGCAGCATGTTTATCATTAAAAATGTCCAAAAGCTGAACTCAGCACACGCCAGTAATTTTATGAGTCATTTTAACGAGACTTGGTCTATTTTTATTGTGGCCTACAGGCTGAAGCTTCCAATACGGACCCCGGCAAAAACACGAACCGATGGAATGGATCCAATGGAAGCGCGACGAAAGAGCATCATAGTGCCACATTAAAAGACTACATTTTCTTTTAAAATAAAGGTCTTGGATCAAACGGCTGTGTTTTTCAGTGTCAGAACCAATGCTAACTGCAACTATAGTGTGCTGTATTGGGTTGTCAGCAGGTGGCGCTATGGTTCTGATTCCAGAAGCTGCATACTCAGTTTTGATTGAGATTAAGAACCTCTTTTACAAGGACGCCCTGGCCAGCAATGCAACACATATTTACAAAAATACAGTTAAAATACATACAACATATATATTTAACCATAAACAACTGGTAAAAAAAAAAAAAAGAAACAAAAAAACAGATTATGAACATGTAAATTGTAGAATTAACTTGAAGAACTGTCAGTTTGGACTTCAAAGTGCTAAAAAAAATACTATACCATACATGAGATGCAGAAAAATATGAAAGCCTTATGACCCATTTCTGAGTTTTTATGTCTGTCTCTTTGTTTGTCAGGAACTTTACAGAAAAACAACTGGACCAATTTTCATGATTTTTTCCGGAAAGGTGCGAGGTGGTCCACAATAAATCCCATTAAACGTCAAAGGTCAAAGTCACCAAAAAATACAATAGAAGTACTTTATTGATCCCAGAAATGGGAAATTTGAATGATAAGAGACAAGGCCAATTAGGTAACACATTTGGGCGGGGGTGGGGTTTGTTGTGCCTGGCACCACTGGATTTGGAATGACGTTATGTATTTTTTTTTATGGATTAAACAGCCCACAGTATCTATTTGACCCAAACATGTTTTCACACTTCCACAGCTAAGTTGAAGGTTCACTTTGTTCGAATTCATATGAAACAAGTGGTGCCCGACACAACAAACCCCGCCCCCCTTGTACACAGTTGACCTGATTTGTCATATCGCTTATCATTGCAAAAAGACATTTTTGGTGACTGTGACCTTGACCTTTGACCTAAATTCACAAAAATTTGATGGAATCTATTCTGGATCACCTTGCACCCTTCCTGAAAATTCTATGGAAGTGGGTCCAGTGGTTTTTGTGTAACACTGCTTACAAACAGACAGACCAACAAACACAAACTGACTTGAAAACAATAACCCTATGGACGACGGGGTAAAAAGCATTTCCAGTAAAAAAAAAAAAAAATGTCAAAATTAGAAAAAGCAGAAGAAAGCAATATAAATATATATGAGAACATAAAAAATAGGACACTTTAACCTGTCACATGTATTATTTAGTTGCATCATCAGTGTTCAAATGTTTCTCCAACAGCTCACAAATAGATAAATAAAAATGTGTTGCATTGTAGGATTTTTGCTCAAGCACATTTTAATTGTGTATCTACTTTTGCATGGTGATGACCTCCACTCATGTTTCATACATGTTTCTTTATTGACACATGAGATGACAGTGACCTGACGTCAGTGACTACAGTGGAAAACTACAAGCGCGCCAACATCAGCACACAACTTCATTCAGTTCATTCAATGAACCACGGCTGAACAGAAACCAGATGGTCTGGTTTTAGTAGCAAGGTGTGGGTGGGTGGGTGGGTGAGTGAGGAGTGGTGAGGGGAAACTGATCCTCAAATGGCCACTGCCCCACCTGTTCCTCACCTGATGACTACATATTCATCCAAGTGTCTGCAGTTAGTTCATGGGGCAGACGCATTTATATGGTTCATTGTCACCACCCTGTGGAGGCATGTGGAAGTAAGTACAAATATACTGAAAGGAAACAGTGGACTGTGCAGTTCTCTGGGTTTAACCTATCTTAAATAATTTATCAACATCTATTATAAAATTACCCTCTATATTATACACACACACACACACACACACACATATATATATATATATACTGTACATAAATGTGTGTGTGTTTATGTGTGTGTATATGGTAAATGGTAAATGGACAGCACTTATATAGCACTTTTCCACCTTCATGGTGCTCAAAGCGCTTTACATTAGCCTCTCATTCACCCATTCACACACACACTCATACACCAGTAGGTTTCTAAGGTCTATGGTAAGTCCTACTGGGGGCCTAAGCCAGGGTTCAGTGTCTTGCCCAAGGACACTTCGACATGTGGACAGCCAGAGCCGGGACGCGAACCGCCAACCTCTCGGTCATTGGGCGACCCACTGTGCCAGGGGTCTCAAACATGCGGCCCGGGGGCCAAATGCGGCCCACCAATGGTTCCATTGCGGCCCATTGGATGAAAAGCATAATAACTTATTAAATGTCTCCATACAACACATTAAAAAAATGTTGTCAAATTTACTTCAAAAAATTTTAATTATGAAAATATTTACATTTACAAACTATCCCGTAACAATAAAATGTTAATAACCTGAACAAATAGGAACAATCTGAAATGTCTAAAGAAAATTAGACACAATTTGAACCATTTTCCGCTTCTCTTACTAAGTTTAGCGTCTTTGTAGAACTGATAAATAATAAAACACATGGGCTGATAAACTGAGGCAGAATATTGTTAAAATTGACCTTATTTTCCTTATGAAATTTTCCTCTTTTTTGCATTTGGATAATTTATAAACATATTTTCAAAATTTAATTAGGTTATTTTTGCACAAAAAAATTTACAAAATGTGCCATTATCACTTATAGGTTATGTTTTAATTTTACTGGTCCAGCCCACTGGATTTCAAATCAGGCTGAATGTGGCCCCTGAAGAAAATGAGTTTGAGACCCCTGCACTGTGCTGTGTGTGTGTGTGTGTGTGTGTGTGTGTGTAGTCAATTTACTGATCATGTAGATGTTCATAAAAGCTCAAATTAAAGTGAGGGGTTATATTAAAAACAGACATCTAAAGAAAAAGTAACTTTTTCAGCAAATGTATAAATAACAATCTAAAATCAAACTGTCATTGATCCAACACCATAATGGATTATATTAATAATAGATTTATATAGTGCTTTTCAAGGCACCCAAAGTGATACATTTACATTAGTGATTTTATTATTCATTCACTCTAACATGCTCCCTCTGATGGTATCCATTTCTTATCTCATAATTATGATGTTTTTTCTCATATTTTTAAATTTTTAGTCTCACAATTTTAACTTATCTCATAATTTGCTTTAATTTTGATCTCATAATTTTTTTTTACATTATTTTGACTTTTTATCTCATGATGTAGATTTCTTTTATCTCATAATTGTGCTTTATTTTATTTTATTTTTAAATCTCCTATTTTTCCTAAATGTCCTGTCCATACCCAATAAACTGCGTACCATGGCCCAATAAAACAACGGTAACTCACTTTTAAAGCCTTAAATTTTGGAAATGTTTCATATTTTGGTGTTTTTTTTCCCCGCTTAAATAAGTATTATTTCATCCATTGCAAAAAAAATGCATTTGTACTTTTTACTTTAATACAATTGAGAAGTTGTACTTGTTTACTTTTACTTCAGTAAAGGAGTTGAATCACTACTTCTACTTTTACCAGAGTATTTTTTTCACACAAGTAGCTGTACTTCTACTTAAGTACAGAATGTGAGTACTTTGAACACCCCTGCTCTAAACTGACTAAATAAATATCACTATGATGTAACTTAGTTTTATTCATGAAGCCTAACATAATAAACACATTTAGTTTTACATCCAATACAATAGAAAATACTGTCTGTTCTTCATGTATTTTGTTTCATATGAGGGAAAAACTCCCTGATAATGGGAAGGTAATGGAAGAAGGGTCATTCAGAGCTGCAGAGGCTCTTTGGGTGATGACCTTTAAAGTCTCCCTTGGCTCTTGTTTCAAATCCTTCATTGAATCAACATGAACAGACTGTGGTGACTAGATGGGGTATTGCTGCTGTGTTCTTGTTCATTAATCCTTCTGTCCATGTCCTCGCAGTGATAAATTGCTTATTGTTGCCTTGTAGTGAACAGTGTGGTCTGTTGGTTAAGCATGTAAATCTTTTTTTGGATCTGTCCTTTTCCTCTCAATGGTACCAAATGGAACAGGATAAAGAACAAACTCACTCCATTCGATTTCTTTTTCAATCAACTAACCCATTAATCGACTCGCTCTTCCAGCCGTGCTGCTTTTTAACGGAAATATTCATCAATTAAAGTGGTTATAAGGAGCAGAATAGCTTTTGTACATAAACAACAACACTGACATGTAAGCAGATGCAGCAAAAAACCAATGGAACCTCTGCAGGTTCTGTAGATGATCAATCACTTCATCAGTGGGATGAGGCTCATGTGGGATTGAGAAATATGGATGATGGTTCCAGAAGCAGACAACAGCAGCAATAGCGCAGATCTATCTATCTACCTGTCTGTCTGTCTGTCTGCCTGTCTGCCTGTCTGCCTGTCTGCCTGTCTGCCTGTCTGCCTGTCTGCCTGTCTGCCTGTCTGCCTGTCTGCCTGCCTGCCTGTCTGCCTGTCTGCCTGTCTGACTGTCAGTCTGTCTGTCGGCCTGTCTGTCTGACTGTCGGTCTGTCAGTCAGTTTGTTGGTCTATCGGTCTGTCTGTCTGAATGTCAGTTTGTCTGTCTGTCGGCTTGTCAGTCTGTCGGCCTGTCTGTCTGACTGTCGGTCTGTTGGTCAGTTTGTTGGTCTATCGGTCTGTCTGTCTGAATGTCAGTTTGTCGGTCTGTCGGCTTGTCAGTCTGTCGGCCTGTCTGTCTGACTGTCGGTCTGTTGGTCAGTTTGTTGGTCTATCGGTCTGTCTGTCTGTCTGAATGTCAGTTTGTCGGTCTGTCTGCCTTTCAGTCTGTCGGCCTGTCTGTCTGTTGTCCTGTTGGCCTGTTGGCCTGTCTGTCTGACTGTCGGTCTGTCGGTCTGTCTGTTTGTCTGTCTGTTGGTCTATCGGTCTGTCTGTCTGTCTGTCTGAATGTCGGTCGGTCAGTTTGTCGGTCTGTCTGTCGGTCTGTCTGTCTGCCTGGCTGTCGGTCTGTCTGTCGGTCTGTTGGTCTGTCGGTCTGTCTGTCTGTCTCTCAGCCAGTCTGTCTGTCTGTCATACATAGTATTCCTTATATGTTGCTACTTTCATTGTGCATATAACTTATATTGTAGGGGTGCCCCTTGTGCTCGACAGAAAAGTCTCCCACTTTTCCTTAAATTACCTGTTCTCATTGCCACCCTTTCTCTTTATTTTGACAGAGACATGACTGGAACCAGGCAATGGTATATATTTTCCAACCACTTGGTGTCACTCTGGAATATGTTTCAACTAAGTGACGAACATTCATTCTTCCCAAGGTACTATGTTGGCTAGTAAATAACAAATGCCACTAGAATGTGTAAATCAGTTTTACCGTATTTTCCACACTATAGGGTGCACTGAGTTATTGTCAATGGATGGTTTATTTTCTATGTTTTCATATATAAACCACACTGGACTATAAGGTGCATTAAGTGAAACAAAAGTCAGATAAGTCATGTCAGTTAAATTTTATTAACCCTTTAACCCCTGATGCATCAGCACTGACACATTCTCATAGAATGGTTTAGTTTAAAAATTCAGAATAATTAAAGTTTTTTGTGTTATTTTACTAAGACTTTTGTTGATGGAACTGATGTAAAGGTGTCAAAAAGCAACTGATTTAGAAAAAGAAAAAGGCCAAACTAAAACTACCGGAACCAAATTACAACACTAGTCATTTATTCCTTTTTTTAAACTTCATTTTGTTTAGTTTTTTTGTATTATTTGTTATTTTGTGAATTTATATATATATATATATATATATATATATATCCAGTATTGATTAAGTTATAGTGTGATAT
This sequence comes from Siphamia tubifer, assembly GCA_020466265.1. Classification (NCBI taxonomy): domain Eukaryota; kingdom Metazoa; phylum Chordata; class Actinopteri; order Kurtiformes; family Apogonidae; genus Siphamia; species Siphamia tubifer. Next base: position 9,642,887 of record CM035785.1, on the reverse strand, counting down.
GTCTATGCTTGATACACACAGTGTTAGAGAACTTAATTTTGCAACATGTCACCTTTGACCTCTAGAGATCTCAAAAACTATTGGTTGTAGGTGATATGACCAATTATGAGAATTGTAGAAATCTCACATTGTTTAGTACCATTCTGAAAGTTCTGTGACCCTCCGTTCTTGGGTTATAACTGATAATGTGATTTTAACCTTTTAGTTAATTGTGACCTTGACCTTTACTCAAATGAATTATTGCATCTGATGTGTATTAGCTATATGTAAATGCCCATGTAATTTCATAGTGATATCCCAAGTATTCATTGAGCTATAGCATGATATGTCTCTGCAGACACACACACACTCATTACAACCTCAGTCCTTAATAATAAAGCAGTCACACGCCTCACACAGACCATGGTCACAGACTCAGATCACCCTCTGCAGACTCCCTTTGTCCTGTTACCATCAGGTTGCAGGTTCAGGACTCTGAGGTGGAGGTGAGCGCACTTCAGCAGAAGCTTTTTCTACTCTGCTTTAAACCACCTGTAATGTTTATGTGCTCTACCATGTGCATTTGTTATGTGTGTTGTTATTATTGTGTTGTTGTTGTTCCTGTGTGTTTATGACATCTAGTGGAATGTGGCTTTTCCTATCTGCCTACCTGCCTGTCTGTCTGCCTGCCTGCCTGCCTGCCTGCCTGCCTGCCTGTCTGCCTGTCTGCCTCTCTGTCTGTCTGTCTGCCTCTCTGTCTGTCTGTCTGCCTCTCTGGCTGTCTGTCTGCCTGCCTCCCTTCCTGCCTGCCTGTCTGTCTGTCTGTCTGTCTGTCTGTCTGTAAAATAAAAGTCTGGCAAGACTAAGTAAAAATGTGCATTTGACAACTATGCACTGGTTACAATGACAGTACATTTTGATGTCAAGTGGGGCCCCATAAAATATAATTCCATGGTCCACAATTGGCCCCCGTGCCATTAGTTTGAGAGCCTTAATCAATGTGAAGCAGATGGTGTGACACTGCAGATGAGCAGCGCTCTGTGTAACAGCTTAGACACAGACTTGTTTTCTGACCCCAACCTGCTGTATATCTGTAACAAACCAGTCCACCTGTTGGTTCATCTTTTTATAATTTAACTGCTTTATTTCAGTGACTGACAAATGTTTGTTTTCAAGATAAAACAGCATAATCGTGAATTATGACCATCATAAGACACACCTGTTCAGTAATAATCTGCTTAGCTCGCCTCTGTTGTGTCCATAATTTTTTACTTCCTTGATTTCAACCAATTAAAACTGGAGCAGAGGTGATATCTTTGTTCATTGTATTTAGTTACAAATATATTAGATGAAAAGTCACTTATATTATGTTTCCTTCCACAATACAGGAGTCCAAATGTATGTAGTAATACAGTAACTCATGTTATATACTAGTACTGGTACTACTACAACAACTACTACTACTAATGCTAATACTAATGTCAATACTAATACTATTACTAGCAATACTACTAATAGCTATGCTTCCCCCTATGCTTTTTTTTGTCTTCGTTGTTTTGGATGAGGACAAATGAGCCAATATTTGTGTGGATATTCTGCAGCAACGTGTATTGTTTGAGCAAGATTTCATAACCATGACTCTGGGACACACACACACACACACACACACATCACAGTGACAGTGTGCGTCACCCAAGTGAAAGATTGCAGAGAGAACACACACATAGTTTAGTTTAGTCAGGATTTTTTTTTTCCCAATATCTGACAGACTGAATCAATATAAAGGCAGAATGGGCCATACAACTGAAAATACTGTTTCAGTTGTATGTTAACACCTGATTGGAAATGTCATGTCTGATACCTTATATCATGTCTGACCAATGCTGATCCTTGAGGGCTGGTATCCTGCATGTTTTAGATGTGTCCCTTTCCCAAATGATGAGCCTATCATCCAGTTCTGCATAAGACTTGTCTTAAAATTGTATTTGAATTTTGAATCAATGTGAAGCACTTTGGGCTACAGTTTTGTATGAAAGGTGCTGTACAAATAAAGTTAGAGATAAGACTGACAATTACCATCAGGTGTGCTGAAAGAGGGAAACATGGAAAATATGCAGGATATCAGTCCTTGAGGACCCCAGGGTCCTTGGTAACCCCAGCCTTAGAGCAAGCAGGTCACCATGTTTGTCCTACGAGGACTGACTGATCTCATGACCCTGATCAAACTTAATTTGTTGCAAATGAGCTGCAGTCTCTCTGACAGTATTGTTATTCTAACAAGACTGTCAGGTAGAGCCAGAACTTTGACCAGAATGTCATATGTGGGCAGGCATTTTTAACACCGCCAAGGAGGTTATGTTTTTGCTGGAGTTTGATTGTCTGTCTGTTAGTTAGTTAGTTAGCAAGATAACTCAAAAAGTTATGGATGGATCATGATGAAAATTTCATGACATGTTGGGGGGGGGGGGGGGGTCACATGGAACAAATTATTAGATTTTGGAGAGGATCCAGAAGAGATCCTGGATTGTGGATCACTTTGAAATGTATTCTCTTTTAACCGCAATGTAAAATTTTAAAGTGATCCAGAATCCAGGATCTTTTCTGGATCATCATCAAAATGTAATAATTTCTTCCTTGTGACACCCCCAATGAGTCATAACATTTTAGTCAAGATCTGTCCATAACTTTTTGAGTTATCTTGCTAACTAACAGACAAACAGACAAACAAACCTCCTTGGTGGACCTCTCTTCATTTGGACAGGGATGGTCTGCCTTGGTGGAGGTTTGTGCTCTCAGAGTGCTTTTCTAGTTTTATTTTATTTTTATTTTTTTTTGGGGGGGGGGTCTGTGACTGTCAAAAGGGGGGTCCATTCAACTCCAGTTGGTTGGACAGGGCGTTTCACAGAGCTTCCCCCTCCCCTCCCGATTCCACCCCCCTAAATACAGTACTACTTTGACATTATTGATTGACATTATTTTATTTCATTGGCAAGAAAGGTCAGTTTTGCACATGAGTAGTGATTATTATGAGAAAAGACCCTAAGGTGCTCAAAGGATTTATCACCTTTCAAAGAGTGAATCCCATTTGCAAGTGGTACCTCCAGTTTTCCTGAGAGTGGCCTTTGATAGTGATGAGCCCCAGATGTTACCATATAGTTGTCTTTGTTACCTTCCAAGACACTTAGCATAGTAAAATGGGGGAGGGGTTTGGTAAAGATATGGATAGTTAGCAAGCAGTGGGGGGCATTTAGGAAAGCAAAACCTGTGATGGGGAATGTTGGGGACAGGACACAGAATAGAATGGAAGCAAATGGAGATGTAGTGATCTCATCACCATTCAGATGAAGTGATTATAATACAAGCAGTGATGTTATTAAAATCCCATTACACAACAAACAAAGGTTTATTTAAAAAAGCTGAAACCAGGAACATTTAATTCAGGGTCACCTCCCAAACCCCACATAGCTATCACACTTCACAATCTTGTATGTAATGAGTGGGCGGAAGAACAATGATATCTCTCCTTGGTTCCTGAACTGCCAGTTTATGCCTCTTAGTTGGGATTTTTCCATTGCAAAGTTACCAAAAAAGGGCAAAAGAGGTGGAGTTCTGGGATCACAGGTGAGCTAATGCTTTATGCTATAGGGTATACAATGTATATGGAAATATGTTGTTTGTAAAATTTTTTAATTGCAGCTTGAGTGGAACTTTCTGTTGGGAAGACATGGTTTATTAAATAAAAAAGAAATGACTAAAATCTGACTTGGCAATGCATTGAAGCTTCTATTTAATCTAAGGTATAATTAATTTAAGAAAAACTCAGAGACCAAATCACTGATTAGAAATTTTGAATGAAAAAATATGAAAATGTAACAATTGTTAGTATTTTACAGAGAAATCCATTGTAAATTTAGGGAAGCCAACACCAGTGGCCATCACTGTTCGAGTGAATAATAAAAATTATATGCAAATAAACATACATTTATGGTGTTTGTTTTTGAAAATATGATTTGTCCGAAAAGTCCTACTCTGCAAAAAGTGCAGTCCGAAACATCCTAGTCTGGAACGTCCGTCCACCTGTTACAACATGCAGCCAAAGTTCCTGCACAAAATTACAGCATTCAGAAGAAGAAAAAGAAAGCATCTTGTAGTATCTTTACCTTTAGCTGCTACTGTTGTCTGAAAGTGTTAAACCTGTTGTATTTTTGATGTGTTTGGATATGCCAATCCATTTATTGACATAATTAAAGTCCAACAGTCCAATGCATATTATTCATAATGAAACAAAATATGCTACTTAACATAAAACTATATTCAAGCTAACAATACATGATATTTGTCTCCAACACACCTATAGAAAATTAAAAAAAAAATATTTGTACTGGGCTGTAAACATACTTATCTCTGTTGTGAAGCCCTACATGTTTAGAAAATTGTATGTTATTTGAGTTATACTGTCTTTGGAAACACCTTCAAGAGGACATTCAATGTACTACACTTCCAAATTTGTACATTTAAAACCTCAAAGTTTGGTTATAATATAAAAATATAATTATATATAAATATTATCATTGCATGAAAATAGTGTTACAGCCTAGTTTATTGTATTTATTTATTTTATTTTGTTACATTATGTAGGTCTATATAGTACAGCTTACATATTAATTAATAATGTCCTATATTTCAGACACAGTAACACAGTGGGAGTAATAGAACTATTCCATTACACTAATTTCATTATGTTTGTGGTAGCTCGCGTGCAGGTTGTAACTACGTGATTTCGTGCGTGATTTCCTTCGGGATTTCCTCCGGGCTCTGTCCCCACCCGGGGGGAGGAGGGGTAGGAAGCGGGGCGTGTCAGCCATAGCCGGTTTCGGTGCCTCCAACTCGTATGTTCTTCCGTGTTCCTACATGTTCTTCTGAAGGAGACGAAAACTTTTGTGTCAGCTGTTACGTCCGGTTTAGAAACTTCGCCAGGCGGACTAGCATTAGCTTTAATGTCTCCACTAAACTTTTAGCATTTATTTGTTACTATTTTTACCCCGAGTCAACGGTTTTGGAGGGAACTACTTATGGCTGAGAGCCGAAGAGAAGAGGAGAGAAACGGACAGGAGCCTCAAGGCGCCGTGGGTGGGGAAGGTATGTAAAGCCGTGTCAGGTTTTCACATTACTATTAACATTATCCGCTAAAACTAATCACATATGTCATACACCGATAATATAACAGTGCAATAACTGTTTTCTTAAAGATAATGGGTGTGTCGTGTACTTTAAACGGACTTTTAGGTTAGCTAGCTAGTTAGCATTCTTGTGTTGATGTGTTTGCAGATGCTAATTGGAACAACTTAACATACCCAAACAGACTTTTCTACCAACTTTTAAACATATGAACTGGCTCTAACGTCACATACAGTTAAATCCTATAAGCCAAACAACTAGGAAATACAGGTCAATCTGTGTCACTATTAGCCGGAGCTTAGTTTTATCAATAGTAAAGGCCTTAACTTTCTACTGTCCCGTAACTAAACTGTACCTGCAGGTAAACAAAGTAATAAAGTGGAATATTTGTCCCTGAGTCACAGTCTGAGTCATATCGTGTGTCTGCTAATACTAGACGAGCTGATGTACATGTCATGTAAATTGTTTCTGAAATGTGAGCAAACATGAAAAAATGCCACTACAGCTTCACATTATCAAGCAATATATTTAATTGTGGGGTTAAAGGACAGGGCTGGTGATGACGTAGGATGGGAAGTACAGCTGCTGATGTCATTGTCAAATATGTATCCGCCTTAAACGTGATGTGATTAACTTTAAAATTGATCTTTCTCTTTCTGTTCTTGAAATACACATTATTTAACCTGTATTTACAAAGATATGTGATTACAAAATAAATATTATTTTTAAGAACTACTTGGCAAAAGGCAAAGTCTCATGAGAGGGGCACAGAATATATGACATTAACAAGATTATAATGACAACTGATATGACAAAAAAGTGATTAAATGATTTAAAATGGACTTTAAAGGCATATAAGCAACAGTTGCATATTAGTTGTGGTTTACCCAAAGGAGCAGAATGTCTTTAAATGCAGAAATTAAAACATAGTTTAGTTTCAGTTTTTGAAGCTTATTCCAGTTCATATTGAAAATGTGATTGATCAGTGATAGTTTTTACCATGGGTGTTTTCACTTCAAGGAGTTCTAATGACCGTATGCTGTAGCAGTAGATGGTATTTGGGATAAATAAACTCCACCTATTTATCAATCTGTCTTTCTTTGATAAATGACAAACTTAGAAGATGTTTGTAAATTAACATGAACCAGTAGATATTACAGCAACTTTGTCATGTTGGCAGTACAAATTTCCACCAGGGCCAACAAACTCTACTTCTCTTTCCATTCATTCATTACACAGCAGTTACAAACTATAACATTTTTGGTTTTCATCTCGATTTCTTGGTGTGAGAGATATAATGACTATATATAGGACTATGACTCATCTCTAGGTGTAAATCCATCACGGTCTTGGTGTCTTCAAAAGGACAGTAGTCTTTAATGTTGGAAATAAGTCCTAGGGGTGAACTCATGTTAAGAAATAAAATTGATCAGATGAAAGGATAAATGACACCTTGAATGTTTAGTTTGATGTGTCATTTAGTATTTTTACACCTGTGAATCATGCTGAGCTTGCTTATTTTATTTAAACCCACTAATGAATGAACATGAACAGGAATATCTTGAAATTATAGCTCCATTAATTAGACCCGAGGTCAGATATACTACTACAGGGTTCTTGTAGGGTGTTAAAAGTCTTGAATTTACAAAACTGCATTTAATAACCATAAAAACTCTTTAAAAGGTATTACATTTCATATGATAGGTCTTAAGTTATATTGTCATGAAAGCATTTACTGTATTGTGTTTAAATGTGTCTGGAAAATGTCTAAGCTGCAAAGAAACTAACTTTAGTCCATTAAGTCCCACCTGTTACAGCCTGAATGTTTATGTTGAAATTAGGAACCAGTTATCTCTAACTTTGCATCCCTTGGGGAGAAATTATTCAGAACAGTTGGAGTGAATAGTGAATTTTTTCAAAATTCTAGGAGTCATGAATTATTGACTGTTATAGTCATATAATGGGCATTAAATGCTGTTCTAAGTAGTCTTAAAAAGGTCTTAACCTGTAAGAACCCTGTTCTGATTGTAAAAGAGGTTTATAGGCTACAATAACATGACTGTAAAATTACCATTTGACCTAGACAGTGAGCTACCATTATGCATTAACGAGTCCTCGCAGATGGCATTTCCGTTGACAGTTTTACAACATCTATGATAATTTAATCATGAGTGCTATAAAACTGACAGTCATCACATGTCATCTGTTGTGTTATTCAAATAATTTGTCTAGTCTTAAAATTGAAAACCTTTGCCTCAGGAACTTAACGCTGCTTTTCTCAGTCGGTGAATGGTCTGTAACTCGTATCTGCTGCAAAAACTGAAAGTAAAACCACTTAAGAGTAAAAACCACTCTTCACCCCCTCTTTATGTTTTCAAATGTATAGCAGGGCGGCAACTAACGACTATTTTAATAATCAACTAGCCACTGACTATTGGAACAATTGGTCGACTTATAATTATAAAGTTTTTCTTACATTTAGCTTGAAGTTGATTATATGTTGTATTGAACATACTTCAGGTTTGTACAAAAATTTAATAAAAATGTCTTATCTAAAACCAATTAGGCACAGTGCTTGGTATGTACACCTGGCTCTTTTGCAGGAAGGGGTCCATGGTGCCTGCCTTCTTTGGACTGCATGCATTTAATTTAAATTATGTTTGTCAGGCACAGTCTGACATAACGTTCAAGCTCTCTTATAGCAAAAACGCACTTAGAAAATGTTCAATGTATGTCATAAAAACCATATTGACTTGAATGTTATTTGAATCATACCGACATGAAGTAAAATTGACGTCATCCCGGAGACGTAAGAATTTCCCACCGGGGCAATCACTTATCTAACTCGGGACAACAAAGAACCATGGACTTTTTTTTTCCCAAAAAAAAGTTTTCAGTACATTTACAATTCATTAAAACTTAAACTGACTCTCTGTCGCCCTCGCGTTTTTGTTCTATTTGAGACAATGTATCAGAATGTTTACACTTGCTTCCCCAGGTCAGAACCGTGACACTAATTATCACCATTCAATCTTCCAACTTCCAGTCAGTTTAGCCTGAGGGCTAACAGCTAGTGGCTAATGATGATGAGCTAGAGCTAAGAATCTGTGGGGTGGTAGAAATTCTGATGAAAACTCTGACCTCCCAAAAATTCAGACAAGTCAACACAACCGTTACGTTAAGACTCCATCAATTGGTCTACTCTGGTAAGAAAAAAAAAATAGTGGTGGCTAAACATAAGACACACAGACTGTCTGACAGCTGCAACTGTTTCACTTGTGTCACTCAGCTGTTTTTGTAACAAACTCTAAAACACTAATACATGAACGCGGCCCAATTTAGTAGCTGTTTTCAAGAGATGAGCTGTGAAACATAGTCTGGTTGTTTTTTCACTGCCATTATAATATCCACTGTTCTGCCGAATCATTCTCCTATAACCTCATTCAAAGTGCACCAGCAACTAAATAACTTAACCGACGGCAGAAAATTATAACCGGCCAACGTTTATGTGGTCAACCATCTGTCAAACTGTCGTCTGTTAACATCCCTAACGTGAGCGTAGACACAAACGAAGTTGGGATGTTTTGCTTTACACAGTAATGGTATCAGAGACTGAAAGAAGAGTTGCTCTGGAAGAAGAATTCTACAGAGGTGAACAAAACAGAGAGCTGGAAAAGTGAGCAATTCTGCTTCGTCGTGTGGTAAACTTCCTCCAACAACTACTCTTGAGTAAAAAAAAACAAAACTACACCTGAGTTGTTTGTCGTGATCTGATGATGTAATTTTGGACAACCAATCTGCACCACTTCTGCCCAGTGACTCTATCGGGCAACTCTGGAGTACCTAGCCAGGGGTAGGTACTCAGTTAGTTCCTGTAAAAGTTCCGATAGGGCCGCTTATCGGAACGGCCCGGTCAGTGGAAACGCTCTCATACCGTCAAGTTCCTGTAAAATGGCCCGGAAATTCTGATAGTGGAAACACGCCTAATTTCTGTAAAGCCCTGTCAGGCAACTTTGTTGTGATATTGGGCCCTTGAGTAAAGTTGAATTGAATCAGTTAATGAACAATAATCCACATATTAACAACATACTTTTTGGGTAAATTGTCATGCCTTAATTATTTTTTTCTTTTTTGCAGATGTCATTGATGACCCAATTTTGGAACAAGGAGCAGTGGTCCTCAGAGGGTAAATCTAATCTTATTATACATAAAAACATCCCAATGCTGTAGGTTTTAACACAGAGATACTGTTGTTGTATTCTGTATACAACAACGAGGGATGTCTCGATCCCATTATGTGAGCGAGAATCGGGGCCAATCACAGGATTTCAGACTAAATTATGATCACTTATTGTGTCCCAATCAGGAATCAGAAATATATAAATACATAAAATAAAATGTGTATATATATATATATATATATATATATATATATATATATATATATATATAGCCATATAAGCAATATGACCTCCTCATTCTCTGTTCTAGCTTATAGTATCACTGTCTTCTACTTCCTTGTAAGATTGTTGGATTTTGTGCTTAAAGAATATGTCCCTGTTGTGGATGTTAGCGTCACATTGGTCCCTCCCATGGTTCCTTCTGCCTTGTTGGAATGCAAACCTAGAGGTTCCCTAGGAACTAAATAGTTCCTAGAACTACTCTTTGGGAAAGCGCCTATTGTGATGAAGCAGTGTATTTTCTGCTGGAGTTTTTTTTTTTGCTATAGTCGCAGAACAATCTTTTAGACCATCAAAAGTTATCAAAAACAATGGTTATGCTAACAAGTACTAACTCTTGTTTGCATCATGTGACTAATAGACAGAAAAGAAAGCATGGAATGCCTAAAAGCACTGTTTTTGTTAGTATAATGCCATAACTCTTAATGGAGGAACTTAAGTGACTTTGGTTATTATCAAGAAAACCATAAAAAATGGCTAGATATTAGCTCTGAAATTAAAATACTTTCAGCTATTTTTATTATTATTATAATTGTCCAAACAAATGTACCTTTAGTTGTACCAGGCATAAAAGTGAACAAGAAATTGAAGAAATTAACGGGGGGGGGTCTGATATATATATTTTTCCACTACTGTAGGTACTGTTTGAGTTGAGACAGTTCACGTGACTGTATACTTCATAAACTGGTTCCATCTGTTTGCTTACCCTACACCTGAATCCTCCTTTATGGATTCATTTGTTCATCACAGTACAAGAAAATGATCAAGTTTAGTTATGATTCAGTCTTTTCTTATATTCAGTGGTCTATAAAAGTCTTAAAAAGTCTAAAATTCAGAAACTTCCATTTTAGGCCTTAAAATGTCTCAATAACACACATTTTCATCACTGGTCTAAAATTTAATTTACTCAAGTCTTAAATTTTTTTTCATGCCCGCTGCGTCCATTCTGCGAGAAGTGTCTGTAGGAGAAAATAAAAAGTCCCTGTTGTGTTGCACTTTCTACTGTCAACATGTTGAAATCTAATTATTTGGCGGCTCAGTGTGTCCACTAGCGTGTTCCGTACCTTTTATATTTTCGTATATATTCCATTAACATGAGAAACTTGCACTTTTTCATTTACAATACAAAGAGACATGGTTTTGAGAATCAAATGTGATCATCTGTTTATTTGAGGGGGTCTCTATGTTGGTCTAAAATTTTTCTCATAATGGTCTAAAAAAAGGTCTAAAATTTAACTTGGTGATTCTTGCAAGAACCCTGTATATTATTGGTAAAGCCTGACATCACCATTGAAGGCATCCATCTGTTGTACAGTTTTGACTATGTTGATCTGTATTGTGCTGCGTTTTCTTTAAAGGGAATCTCAGAATATTATCGTTGCATGTTTGCATTGTAACTTCCCAGAGAAACATAAATAGCGTCACCTCTTTACTGTCAGTATTAGCTGCCGGCAGAACTCTTCCCCATTGTAAAGTGTATTGTCTTTGCAGTATTTGACTTAAATATTCACACCCATTGACCGTATTCTTTGTTTTTTGCTTTGAAACATACACCTGACATCAATCCTAGTGTCCAGGCTTTGTTTGGTGGGTGTTGGCTACTCTTTTGTACCTGTACAATTACTTCTGTGTTACTTTTTATCTTACTCTGGGTGATAATGGTAGTAATCTTGCGGTAAGATGCCTTTTAATCCACCCTGTGTAATTCAAGTTTTCGCTCCTGTAGGTATGTAATCGAGCGTATAAATACCGAGGACCCTGATCGACATGTGTCCTCGGTGGACCTGGGAGGACGGCCAAATGAACAACAGGATCCACATATTAAACAAGTAGTGGAACAGCTGCAGAAGATAGCAGATGATATTAACAGGAATGCTGAGCTTCAACAGTAAGATGTTCATGTTGGATTTTTTTAATTTATTTAAAGCCTAACAATATAATACAATCAACAATAGAGGTCGACCGATATGGGTTTGCAAAGTCCAATGCTGAAAAAAAAAAATCAGGTCAGCCAATGATTGATTTCTATAGCTGATTTTAGAAAGGGGGGAAAAAGCACGTTGACCCAAAAATACAATTGAACCACTCAAATGATGAAGATTTTTCTGCAGCAATATAAATGAAATTATTAATATATGTAGACATAGTACTCTTTTAACATTTTCTGAACTTTAAGTGCTGCCCACACAGGTTCCTGATCAAATGTCGTATAACATTTTTACTACTGATCAAATATCAGCTTTTAAAAAAAATGTTTTTTAAATAAGACAAGATGATAGATATTGAAAAAAAAAATCTATATATCGGTCAACCTCTAATGAACAATATGAAAGTGAAATGAAGATTGAAATTTGGTGTTTGTTACTATGATGATCTAGAATTCTTCATGAATGAGCTGTTGTCTTGTGTCAGTCTGATTAACCAGGTTCAGGGAAACTGTGCTCAGGATATTTTCATGCAAGTGGCCCGAAGCATCTTTGCAGACGGCATCAACTGGGGTCGAGTGGTGGCTCTCTTCCATCTGGCCTATAGACTCATACACAAGGTATCATTGCTGTGCACTAATGATGGACTTGTTTTTTTTTCTTCCTAAATGTCTTCCTTCTTTTGACCTAATGTTTGGGTTTGACTAGTGATCAGCACTACATTTTGTCAAGTTGGAAACAAGCATTTTACCTTCCAAATGTTGTAAAAAAAAATGTTGCAGTTCAGTAGTCTTACATTAATGTTGGAAGTCTGTAACAGTTTCTTTTGGTTTTTAAGGCATTGACGACAAACCATTTAGAGAACATCAGGTTAGTCATCAGCTGGGTTCTTCAGGTCATCAGAGAAACGCTCTATTCCTGGATTGTACAGCAGGGAGGATGGGTAAGTGGTGTGATGGGGAAATTCATCATGATGGATGGATGGATAAAATGAATTTGCTTTTGATCATGTGTAACTTGCAACACTACTAATAAGCATTAAGATAAAAGACACACATTGTTTTAAATATAGATTAATCGTTCTAACTTCACCAGGGCATGATATGGCCTAATACAAACTACTGTTACTTTTCTAAGGGGCGCTGTAGACACATTTCTTTATCGACTTTTACGAAACCTATATATTCATTAAAAATATTTTAAAAAAATTTTTACTCCACCAAGTAACAGCAGAGTTATGTTTTTGTTGGCATTATCTGTTTGTCTGTTTCTTAGCAACATAACTCAAAAAGTTATAGATAGATAGATATAGTTATTGTGTGTGTTTTGAAATGGTTGAATGATTTTAAACTGTTTAGAATGAATGAAATTAATAAAAACCAATACATACTGTGTGAGTATGGTAATGTATTTAATCTTTATTAGTATGTCGACTGTCCAAAATATTATAGGTGGTAATGGTCACATGAGCTTTGTAACCATTTAATCTCATAATATATTTAGGTAAATGCATAATTTACAATATAACCAAGAGAAAATACCAATGCTAAAAATAGGTGAAGCAAATAACTTTCTATAATAATTTTCTTTTTACTTTGTTTTTATCACAACTTATTACTCATGTTCTGAGTGTAATAAACAGAAAATCTTCCGAATAAAGATGAAATAAATCTTTTAAAACCAGCACTCAGCCTTGTGAGACAGGACTAAATAAATAAATTACAGGTTAAGAAATAAATATTATTTCATTTCTTGTGTAAGAACAATAACAAAAATTTCCCAGGTCACCCTCTGAAAAATTCGTATAGCTTTCTCTTATGGACTTATGAAATAATACCAAGTTTTAGACTGATGTCCCTAATAGATTTTAAATAAAGGCCTTCCAATTTTTATTTATTTATTTTTAATTATTATTTGAGCAAATTTCTGTTTTGTCAAACTTTGGGCTTTCAATGCTCCTTGATAATGTGATCTACATATTAGGTTTTTGGTCTCCCTGGCTAACTTTTCCCCTATAATCAGAAAAATCACAAAATGGTGATACTTTTTAAATGCCACCGATTATAAAGTATAAGGAATTGAAGCTTTAAACTTTTTTGTGACTATTACTGAAACATTTTACATTACAATATAATGACAATTCCAATAACATAAATAAATAGCAGTAGACGCTAAACTGTAGGTCAAATGATAGGGAATCAGTGGAAGCTTGGATGAAACACAACTTTGTCCAAATAACAAATTTAAAAAATATACCAAATTTTGGAAGGCCTTTACTTCAGAACTGTTAGGGATATCAGTCTGAAACTTTGTATTATTTCTTAAATGCACAAGAGGAACCTATATGAATTTTCTGAGCGGGTCATCTGGGACATGAAATGAACCAATATTCCTCAAACTTGTGAAAATAGAGATTTTGAGCTTCATGTAGGAGTAAAATAATAAATCAAAAACAACAGCATAAACTAGGAGTTGCTTTTTATTTTTGTTCTTTCTGAATATTTACATACATGATTTCAACACCTTGACCTATAAACCTTTGTCTGTTCCATTTATATGTAAACAAAATCTGAACAAATAAACACCAAACATAGTGTATCGGTGAGTTGAAGCTAATCTGTGTGTTTTGTTTTGCTTGTTGGGTACTATTTTTTTTAGTATTTTCTTTCTTTTTTTACATCTATTTTTGATTGATACTTTTGTGTTTTTGCGTAATTGCTTGCATTTTTTTATGTTAATACTTCTTTGTCTTGTATTTTCACTCCTTGCCCTCTTTAAGTCTTTAAGTGGAGTAAAAAACAAAGACGTAGAGTGTTTTGTGGTGGTTCGCTCCTTCTCCACAGGCACTCCAGCGTTCCATGGGGGGCGCGCACATTGGGGCGCATGTCCATTCCACACCACGCTGAATAAGGCGCTTTCCCACTGTCAGATCCTTTTGTAGTTCCTGGAACCTTTTTCCCTGTGTTCCCACAGCATAAGATCTACGTAATTCCCAGATCCTTTTTTGCCCTTACTTTTTAGTTCTCTAGAAACTATATAATGTCTGTGATTGGTAGAGCCGAAACCATACCTATTTGCTGCTGTGGACGGTGGCGTCACATTGATCCCTCCCATGATTCCTACTGCCCTGTCGGAATGCAAACCGAAAGGTTCCCTAGGAATTATATAGTTATAACAATTTTGTTCGTAGACGTACTCTAGGCGTGTTTTGACTATCAGACCTTCCGGGACTTTTTGGGGGACGCACTTTGAGTTAGTCCGGACATTGTGTCTCCATACTGAATGGCCCTGTAAGAACCTTGCGATGACATCACCATATCGTGTCAGTTGCCATGGTAACGTCACTACTACAAAACAAAGCAGCAGCAGAGGAGGAAACCACAACAAGACTAGACGTGGACATTCTTCTTGTCCATTCTATCTTCTTTTCGCTGTTCTGCATCGTCGTGAGGTAAACTTCCCCCAGCAACTACTCTTAAGTTGACTTCTGCCCAGGACCACTCTCGAGTACCTACACTCAAGCAGGAACGCCATTGGTTCCTGTAAAAGTTCCTGAAGGTGGCCCTGTCAGAACAGCCCGGTCAGTGGAAACACAAGCGTACCCTGAGTTTCTGTAAAAGGGTTCGGATGTTCCAATAATGGAAACATGCCTTCTGTGAGAAAACACCTGATGCTTGAGTTTTGTTAACTTTTCTTGGTTCGTCTTCTTTTTTGTTTGACCAGGTGGATCAGGACATCCTGTTTTGGCTTTTCTTTTTGCTAGGACTGATTTTGGGGATATTGTTTCTTTGATAGGATCGTTGTGCGCTGACACCTCCTACAGCCTTGTACAGGGTTGGCCTCTCCAGCACACTGTTTGTGTTTATTTAGCCTGTGTTTGTGTTTATTTAACCAGTCCGCTCTGGTCTTTTCCTTTGTTACTTTGGGTGTGGAGTTTAAAGGGGTGTTTTAAACCATTATTTTGCTGACTAAGCTTAAGAGCAGCCCGAATTTAAAAAAAAAAAATCTAAACTGAATTAAGAGTATTTCAATAATAGCTGAAAATGAAAGATGAAAATAGCTGAACAATTACTAAACATCTAAGACCATTTAAAATCATCTACCACAGTTAAAACACTAAGGACAGACTGAAAAATAATTAACGAATGTTATAAATCACATGTTGGGTTGGGCACATCTCAGAGGATTGGGTCATACTTGTCAATAATGTCTTTGTGTCTTTGTCTTTATAGGAGGGGGTCATTCGTGGTATTTCTCGGTGGAGGACCGTAGCCATCGTTGCCTCAGTTGCTCTGGCGGCAGCCTTCGTTTACTACCGGAAAACTCGCTGAGGAACATCACACCATTGGATCTCTTGCACCCCCCACTCCAAAAAAAAAAACCAAAAAAAAAAAACCCTCTCCTCTCTGGACACATGTAGCTTCATTTTATTTTTACAAGACATTGACGTTTCAAAACCACTCCCCAACCTCCCATCTTCACAAAACAAAGGAGGTGAAGTACTGTACTTAAGAGGGAGCTTCACTCCAGTCGTCTCAGGTTTCCTACGACTCTTGCATTTAGAACCAGCTCCTCCCTCAGGTATTCTCATCATTCTTAACCAGCAACTATTTACTCCCATCAGAGCCACACTGGAGACTCAGCTGATGATGATGTGCATGAACTGTGCGCAGTGCTGCCCATATGTTTAAGTAACTCTTAAGAAGCTGACCCTCAGGACAGCCAAATCTCAAGTTCCGTCTTTCCACGGTTTCTACCTCGGTTCTGGTCAGGGTCCAAGGTCTGGAAACTATGCCGAATATTTAATCCTGAGAATATCTGAAATTCTCACAGCTTCTAAAACGTACATCTTTGAGCATCACTGCAGAACATTGTCAGAGCTCCTTCTTTGATCAGAGTATAGATTGTAAGGTTTCTGCTGCAATGCTTCGTTTGTGTCTTTTGTTAAATATCTATTATTTTCTCTTTTATCTCTCCTTATTTTAATTTTTTTAATTTTTTTTTTACAATTTGTTGGCTAAATTAGATATAATTAAAAGCTAAAGTATCCGTTAGATAAATTAACAGTTAAAGAAATCATTAGTTCCTGGCTAAAGTACTTATAGTGGCATTTTAAGTTATTTCTAAAACTCAGGAATTCCGAGTAAATAAAAAAGTGGTTTTAAAATGGATGCTTTCATCACTTTATGCAATACTACATAAAACCTCGATTAATGTAAATTAACCCATAAAGACCCAAACATCCACTGTCGACCAAAACCATCTACTGATTCAATACAAGTAAATAATTAGTGTAAAATACAGTTCGTTGCCTTTTCATAGTCATCAGATATGACCAATTTGGACATTCAGAGGCTCCCTAAGGAACGTGAAAAGCATTGTCATCTTCTGCGAGACTGATCTAACAGTAAAATCCATGGAGTTTGAAAAGACAAAAATAGCAGTGGATGGAAACATTTGGTTAATCTTTATTTAATGATATATTTTGACCAAAATGTCTGTTGTTTTCTTTTCTCTGTGAACGACTTCAAACAGTTAATGAGCCTCAGTGATCGGTCAAATTTTATTTTAGGTTTTTGTTTTTTTTAATACATTTTGCCATCCCTACCACAAATGCAACACTGGATCTTTATGGGTTAAAGTGGTGATTGGAAATTCCTTTCCTATGCTTTTATTTACACGATCAAGCCAAAACAACTCCTGTATTTAAGATGCTGTATTAATGTATTTTAGGTCTTTTAACTGTGTAACTGATGCAGAGAGTAGCTTCTTATTTTAAACAACTTTGAGTTTACAGAGAGCAGAAAAAAATGGACTATGTTTAAGTGGATAAAGGTCACATGGCCTGATGAGTGTAGACTGACCCTGTCCCACAGTGATGAAGTGAGTACCCATTATTCCTAGCGCCAACAGTACAAGCTTATGGGGGCAGTGTTAAGATCTGTGGTTGATTCAGTTGGACACATCTTGGTTCAGCGATAGGTTTTTTAAAAAAAAAAAGCATATTAATAAATGTCAGATTAAATAAGCTTATGGAAGCGTTGTCATGGGGAAATTGCACAGTAGTGAAAGCTAAAGGTGGCTCAGTGAAATAGTGTGTGTGAAAAGTAGTATATGTGACTTTTGTTTTTGGGCCTGGTTCCACTGCAAAATCAAAGTGTATTTTTTGTCATTTCTAGTCAAAATATCTCAACACACTTAAAATAAGATATCATCACCTAAAGAAGAACTTTTAAGTGAGATAGAAGAAATTATTTTTAGTCAATAGATCTTCAAAATCTTATTTCAAATAATCAAGATAATTTTCACTTGTTCCACTGGCATATATTTTTTTTTAATCTTTAATTTCTTTTGCTTGGAAAAAAAAACTTGAAATGAGCAAAAATATAAAAAAAATCTGCCAATGAAACAAGGGAAAATTATCTTGGTAAGATTTCTTGAAATAAGATTTTCCACATCTATTTTCTAAAAATAAGTTTTTCATAGTATCTCACTGAAAAGTTACTCTTTAGGTGATTTTCTTATTTTAAGTGTGATGAGATATTTCAACTAAAAATAAAAAAAATATATAAATTTTCAGATATTTTTATTTTTCAAATTTTATTTTCCAGTGTATATTCTGTTTTGTGCCTTTTGACTTGTTTTCATCCTTACAGTCAGTAAACTTTCATGACATTAATTTAACATCTTCAGTCATTTGAAATAGTCTTTTTATGTTTAATTAGTGGAATGGCGTCTGCTTTAACATACCTCCTACCTCTTCCAAATGCTGAACATATAACATTCTACTAAAAACAGGGAAATGTGAACTGCATCATTGTGTGTCTATAGAGGAACACTTCATCAGTGGAATAACTATTGTACTGTGTAACAGAACATCTCTAACTGTGAACATTTTTGAATTAAACATTGGTTCAACTAAAGTAACAACGTAAAATCTTCCCATCATGTTCGTGTTAACAGCAGAGGTGTTGTCACGTAATCTTCTTCCTTGGTGGTATACTAGCATGACCTTCCCAAGAACTTTAAATTTAGATTAGATATCGGGGTTTAAAGTTACCTCTACCAAACGGTTGAGCTGACCAACAAAGGGTTAAACACTGATATGTGGATCCAACAACACATCCCAGAATACCTTGCACAGGTGTCTCTTAAAGCGACAGAACCTTTACCTGTTCTACCTACATTACAAACACATTACATCACCTGTATAAATTGATTCTGACCATGTTTTTTTTTTTTTTTTTTTTTAGCAAGAATTTCAGTTGAAAACGTGTAGAAAAATGACTAATGACTAACTTTTTCCCTGACTGTATGTGAGGCACATGTTCTGAAATTGAACTAAAGACACTTTCAAGGAATTATTTGATAAAATAAATAATCCAGTGAATTGCACTGCATATTTTTTAATAGAATAAATGTGTTTAATCAGAATGGACTTAATCATTCTCTATCATGATTTGGGTGTGTATCGTATCACATCATGAGGCGCCACTCACGTATCTTTAATATATGGAATCGTACATGCTGTATTATATCGACTTTACAAGTGAGACTCCCATCATTAGTAGAAACGCATGGATAATTACGATATTACAAGAAGAAAACAAATCTTTTTAAAATGATGTTTAGAAAGTAATTTGATTATTTTGCACAGCCTTTTATTTTGTCATTTTATTCTATTGGTAAAACTCCAAAATGTATTAAAATATAAGAAGTTAAATGTAGTAAATGTGATATGATTGCACTGACAAATGCTTGAATGAAATTGCAGTGAATAAAATACCCCATTTGTCAGACTTTTAATATTTATCTTCTACATACAGAGGATAAAAACGAGTAGAATAGTCCCACAAACTTGCAGTGTTAAGAATCCAGTAGTAAAACCATCACCAAAAGAAACACCAGAAATGATCACCAAAGATCTGTGTGTTTTTTTATCATTTTCTGATTAAGAGATTTATCAAAATGAAATGCAGTCGAGACAAGACAATAGATATTCTGCCGCAAACTTTAGTCTGCGAAAGGCAAAAAGCAGCCAATGATCAAATAATTCTTATACTTTTTTCTGTTTTGACAAGTGAGACAGAAATGTAACCTTTAAAGAAACTGATGTGGATAACAATGCAAATGTTCCTTGTCTATGTTTCGTTAATATCTTT
The DNA here is from genome assembly GCA_020466265.1 of Siphamia tubifer. NCBI lineage: Eukaryota > Metazoa > Chordata > Actinopteri > Kurtiformes > Apogonidae > Siphamia > Siphamia tubifer. Next base: position 9,623,183 of record CM035785.1, on the reverse strand, counting down.
TGTATCCTGTTTTTTTTAACACAGTATTTCCTGTCCAACTTTTTTGCATGGGTTTTTTTTTTATTTTTATTTTGTAATGCCGCCTGCAGATGTTGGTAAACCTGTGAAACCTGTCTGCAAAACACTGCTGTTCATTGTGTTTTCTAATTAAATGCACATTAAAGAAGAAGAAGCAAGTTTAAAAATTCATGAAACTCTTCTCTAACGCTCTCAGCAAGAAACTTCTGTATAGATAAGTAATTATTTAAGATACTCTCTGGGTTGGTGGATTGGGTAATGGTTATTATTTTACAATGCTAATTTTTATTTCTATTAAATTGAGAATTTTGAGAGGGAAATCACACTATTTATCGGCAGTTCTGTGGTGTTTTTTAATGTGACTAGATTGATATTTTATTGTAAAGAAATCTGATATAAATTGGATTTTTATGTGAATAATAAACTTACGATGCATTGCACTGTTGTTTGGTTGTTTTGTGAATGAGTCCTATCTGGTTTTCACATGCTGTATAAAATATTTTTCTTGCCCATAAGTTTGGAATAATTTTGTTTTCAGACAAATTTTTGCCAAGGAAGTATTAAATTTGAGTCTATTTGTCTGTGTCTGTCAGCAGGATTACTCTAAAAGTTCTGAAGTGATTTTGATGAAACTTTCAGGAATGATAGATAATGGGTCAAGGAAGAACCCAGTTTGAGCAATGAAGGTCAAAGGTTAAGGTCACAATAAAAGTCAAACGCTAAAACACATTAGTGGGAATATCTCAGGATTCAGACAAGATAGAATCTAACGTTTTTTTTGCTTTCACATCGTCTCACCTTCGGACATCAGATGGGTCGACACCTATGGCTCCATCACGTCACGTATGGATGAAAAATCCAGCCTTGTATTGGTGGAGGTCTGCTGTCTCTGCTTTGTTTCCATTAATAATCGGCTTTGATCTGGTGTCAATTACATACTGAGTCTGTGAAGAATAAGTCATTTCATTTTCAATCTTAATTTGTGAGAAGAGGTACAAATATTTTATTCCAACTTCATGTGCAACAGCGTACTTTGGTAAATCAACACCTTAATAAAGAACTTTCCATTAGTATTCTGGTTAAACTAGATGACACAATACTACTGTATGCATATCTGGACTTTTGTTTGTTTGAAATTTTGAACATGTGAAGAAAAATTACATTTAATACAAATCAAGCAAAAAAACATTGATAATGATACTCAGTCTACTCCAGACTAATTCTATAAAGTCACATTAAACACTACTTTGAGGCATTGTTCACAGCTAAAGAATGTTGAATACAAATTTGGTGGTGAATTTTTTGTGTGTGTGCTAATTTCTGAGCAATTCAAAAAGACTGGTCAATTTTGACGAGGAACACTAAAGTAAGGGACGGGACATGAACACGATCAGATACATATTCTAATAAATTTATTACAAATATTGTCCATAACATGTAACAGAAACATACAGAGTATTGCATGTAATAACAGATACAAAACATATTTTTTAAAAAGTGCATTTAAATAACAAAATAAAGGAGACAAAAGGACAGTACAGCAGTAGGATATGCTTGTCCCTTTACAGTACTGCTCTGAGATTCCTGTTCAGTTTAAAGAAAATGTGGCACTGCATTAAATAAGGCTGATACAGTGCCTTTGCTTTTTCTTTTTCTCCTCTTTTCTGCAGAATCCCTGGTTATGACACTTGTTCTCAGACAGATGCATCGTCTCATATGAGATGTACATTTAGTCTTGACTTTCAGTAACTTGTGGAGGCAAAGTTTTTTGTTTAATTTTGTTTTGTTTTATAGATTTTTTGATTCAATTTGCAGCCATTTAATTCTTGGCTTTATTTATTTAAGCCAGGAGTAACTGTATTGAGGGGGGGGGGCAGGTCTGCAGAGGGTGAGTTGCTAACGCTACATGCTAGCTTATGCAAATAGTATAATGTTGTGTATGAAAGTAATTGAACTTTTTTTTTTTTTTTATGTAATGTCACACAACTTTGGTGTCGCTGTCAGAAACATTTTATACCAGGACGGCCCAAAAACAAATTAAACCAAAAGGACTCAAAAGGTATACATGTTTGGATGGGAGTCAGCATGTGGAGGCCATCAATGGTTTTAAACTTTAGTGTAGTTTAGGGGTGGGATTTTTGGCTCTTTTGGGGGATCCAGATCTTTATGGCTCGTTCCTTTCAAAGATCCGTTGAAAAAAAACAACAAAAAAAGGCTCTATTTTAAAGTGTTTTTGGCTTAAGTGGATCCAGACACTACTCATTTTGCTTTGGCCCTGACTCATTTTAGATTCAAAAAATATATATTTATAAAATATACAAATCTGTCACCATAGGAGAAAAAAGAATGACAAAGAGAACGGCTCCCACACAGCCACGACTCGGGTCCTTTCGTTCATTTTAAAGAGCTGTTCAAAAGAATCGGCTCGTTCGCGAAAGTTACTACACCTAATGTTGTTAAATATTTGCTTGAATGTTGCATCATGGGATAGGCACCCTCTGGTGGTTAGATTAAACGTATAATGCATAGTTTGTACTTCCGCTGTTCCTGTAGCAGTTCATATCTAAGAAGGAACCGAACCGACATGTTTTCTTTCTGTTTGTATGGCCAGGAAAACATATACCTGTAAGTATTTTATGTTCAGTTAGTGTGAGACTTAACAGCAAAGATGTCTCTGATGTGAACCTGTGTTGTTGGATAAAAAGACAATAGAATTCGTAAGTTAATCAGCAAATGCTAATTGATAGCGTGTCTATGGATTTCCCCCATTCAATTTAGCATTGAGCTAGCTATTTATCTATTTTCGTTTCAATGCGCCATGGCATGAAAATGTGCTCCAGCAATGAATGTAACTGAGACATATTCTGTATGTTTGTAGTTTTATACTCAAGTCAAGTGTGGAACAAAGCTTTTCTTGGGAAACTGTTATGATCTGCCCAGTTAACAGCTACACACACAAGCAGGAACAGAATACTGTACTGAACATACCATAATATTATAGTGTGTGTATGAGGACTGAACTGAAAAAGTCAGTGTATTATGTTGGATTGTTGGATCGTGTTATGGCTGAACTATTTTGACAGTTATTGTGAATACACTAACGTTTGGTTTAGCAGAGTAAGAGTGTGTTTAGCACTATTGGCAGTTATTGTGAATATACTCATTAACCTTTGAACAAAGGTGAGAGTTATTGTGAAAGTGTTTAATAAAGTTTGACTGACTGACTTATCTGACTGTTTTGTTTCACTTAATGCACCTTATGGTCCAGTGTGCCTTTATATATGAAAACAAATCTTCTATTCATTGATGGTGTAGTTTATAATCTAGTGCGGTTTATCAGAAAGATAAAAAAAAAGAAAAGTGTTAGCTTTTTTTAAAATTTTTTTACATCGTCCAATTAGCGCATCTGAATGAACTCCAACCCTCCAAATACTGTGCCTTAATAAACCTATTAAAATAACTGATGCTTTGTTACTGTAAGTATACTATGTTGCAACAAAATTGTAAATAGCGACAAAGAAGGAGCTCCAGTGAATGTTACTGAAAATGAGATGGAACATTGCATTCTGGGTATCTTTCTCCAGGACTCTGCTCTTCAGTTCTGCTCAGCTACATCCGACCTGACATCATTGGCAGGATGTCCTCGCAGCCATTCAGGCTGGACATCTTCTCGGTCCCTGGTCTGAGTTGTTCTGTTGGACAACGTGCAGGGAAGAGTACAGGGTTCACAACTCTGAAGATGCTCCCACATCTATGTATGAGAGTCTCCACGCTGACGTCTCATCTCTTGTGGAAGCTGGGACTGTGAATGATCTGAGACAGTTTTCCAAACGAGTCCATACTGTCCAGTGGTTCTTCTGTCTGTGTGATGCTCTGCTGGTCCTGGTGGTACAGTTCAGGGTGCGGGGCCTGCTGCAAGGTGCTGATCCTGGGAAGGAACTGGGCCAGAGCTGGGACGCCTCGATCCCGGCCCTGCAGCCTCTGCCGGTGGTTTCCCAGACTGAGGAGCACTCCGTATTTGTCCGACATGTAGACGTTGTAGCCGTCTGACAAGATCTGTTCTCTGAAGGTGCATTCGTCTCTGCTGTAGGTTTTCTGCAAGAGAAAGTTAAAGTCATATTTCTGGACACTGAATAGTTACAAATGTCCATAATTTCTAAGAGGCGCGGTTGAAAAGCATCATTAAAAACACTCATATATAGATACATATGGATATAAAATACATATATGTAGTATACTGTGGTTAAAAATGTTGCCATAATTTGTATCCCTGGTTTGAAGATGTGTTCAATAGCAATGTTTTATTGTAATTTTGAATGCAAATGACCTATTGGCCTCCCCAGAACATTGACTATAATTCTTAGATATCAGTGCTGTAATATAAAATGTATAAACAAACCACACAGCCAAGCTTAAAAACACTACTAAAAAAAAACAACAACCAAAGTGTTAATTTTTATCTTTCAACGCAGCATGAATTAAGAATCAGAATAAAAAAATGTGTTTTGTAGATAGTGGCCGTTTTTTAAAAAAAAAATAAAAAATTAAAAAACATCCGTAAATGGGTGCTTTAGGTTCTTCGACGGCTGTTTATCTTGGCTGCAAAGAGGCAGTCAGAGGCCAAGGTTGTTGTTGCTGCTACTGACTCTTTTCATTCAGGTTTTCCACTTTGCAAACACCACTGGACAAAGGTTGATGAACCGATCGACTGTTTGAATGAATGACTGACTGGTGTGCTGTGTTTTGTGAGCTTGTATTAGGATTAACAACATATGAAAAGCAAAATAAGTAGAGATTTCTTCTTGGGAAAAAAAAAAAATCTGAAAATGTATTTTCTGTGTTTTGTATTGTTTCATTTCATTTATTCATTAATTGTTTTCACATTTAAGATGTTCACTACAGCCTCACAATCACAGATAGTGTTAATATAGAAAATACAACAAAATCCATCCTGCACCTATAATTTTTGTTGAAATGGAAATGCTTAAAAGTGAAAAGTTATCCTTTAAAAGGGGTTGAACAGAAATGATGTGACATTTGTTGAATGGCTTCTGGTCTCTCTCCCTTTCACCAATCACATGCTTAAAACTGAAGGCGTTCTGTCACATTTCTTAGTTTATTATTTTTTGCAGGAGAATATCTAAAAAAAAACATAATGTATTTTTCTGGTTCTTTGGCCACCCTTCTTATATTTAGTATTTCTAAATGGTTTCTAGTAATGTTATTAATTAGGCTTTATCAACTTTTTCAAGCAATATTTGAATCCACTGTTCATACAAAGATGTGTGCTAATTGTCAAAATGAAGTCAATGCTTTATTCAACTTCTCTTTTTATTCTTACATCTTAGTAGTTGCTGAACGTAAATTATCTTGTCCCTGTATTACACAGTCTGACAAAATGACTGATAATGAGTCAAAACCAGCAGAATGAAGCCCTATTGTAAAGTATAAAATCCATTTTAAGTAGCTGAGCTAAATAAAATTCATCTATGAGCTGAGAAGAAGCTCAAGAAAATATCCTATTGTGATATAAAAGCTTCTTAATTATTTAAAAACCCAATTAATAACCCCATCCCTTCATATATCTGACTGCTCCTCTGTCTTTTACCTGGTTAATTTTTCTGGTAACTTTTAGTCCCAATCAGTCTGTTCTGGTTAAATGAAAATATAAATGTCTTTCTATCCTGTAGTACATCTTAAGTGATATTCAATCCAACACTAGCAGAGATGCTACAGTGATGGTGACTGAGAGGAAACTAAACACAGCAAAAGGATCAGTCTGTCTCTTTGTCTTTGGTTGATCTTTGTAAAAGGCAGGAGCTGCAGGAGACAGAGGATTGGCTGAAAACTGAGGAGTGGAAGAGGCTCATATGCATTAGGATTTATCTCAACCTATACAGCTAGGGATATGTGTGTGTGTGTGTATGTGTGTGTGTGTGTGTGTGTGTATGTGTATGTGTATGGCACAATATCAACAATTTTCATCATAGATGTGACGTAAAACACATTAAGTGTTTGCTTTACTCATTGAATAAATAAGCTGAGTTTGAACAAATTAGAACAAACCCCACATGTTCTCACATGAGAACATACTGGCTATCTAACATACAGGTGGCAGGGATGGTCCCTTAATAACTAAGCTGTAGAAACCTTTACAGAAGTTTAGCGTCTCATTTTTATTTTGGAATTAATTTATTTTAATGTATTAAATCCTGGTCAATTAAGCTGTTAAGTCAAATAAATGTATGTTGGATAAATTCCCCCTGTTGGATATTAGTTAAATGCAATGCATTTAATAAATTAGAGCATCCAAAGAGCACATTTAAGTTACAAATATAAGAAACGTATGCATTAGGATGGCTTTAGAATAGAAGTGAACATGCAAAGTGCAGTAGGCTAGTATAGACCTATATTTATCACCAATGAATGATTGGTTTCTCTGGAGTTCTTGGGGCAAAAAAGTGTTTTTACTCCATATCAGTTTAATACATGTACTTATTTTTGATTTGATTTACAGTTAACACAGATTTATTTATAAAATCTAATTTTATTTAGCGCCAAGTCATAACATAAGTTATTTCATGACATTTTAGAATATACAGAAACCCAACAGAACCCTCCACGAGTAAAAACTTGTGACTGGTTTAAAAAAAAAAAAATCCAATATCACAAAGCAGCCTGAAACATGAATATGAAGTAAGATAAACTCTTTCCAAAAGAAAAAAAACCCGGATAATAAGCTCATGTATCTCAGATAAAAAGTAATTTGTTTTGTTCTAAAGGTCCAGATACTCACTGTTGTGTACAGAGTCCCATCAGCTTCTATGCACAGAAACCTGTCTGTGGCCACTGCTCTGATCACAACACATCCAGTGTCCACGGGTCGGATCTCCAGCAGACCTGCACATCAGACCACCAGAGTGAGAACCAAACCAACAACCAGCACCAGGGGGGAGAGAGTGTGTGTGTGTGTGTGTGGGGGGGGGCGGCACCTCAGGGTCCCGTCCTGCCCGGGGTCCGCAGCCCGTCCTCGGCCTGTGTCCACTTACTGTGCACGGTCTGGTCCGCGGAGCCCCGGACCTGTCCATCCACTCCGATCAGCAGGTGTAAGCCGGGCCGTGCCGCGTAAAGGTGGCGCAGTCGGACCACCTGGCCCCAGCCGTGGTCTAGGTGGGGTCCGTGGTCAGCCAGTGGGGCACAAACGACCCCTGAGGCGAAGAAGAGGTTGGCGACACAAACAGTGATGAGCAGCAGCATGGTTTTTGGAGGAGGACGGTCCAGTAGAAGCTGCTCCAGCTCTGGCACTGTTCAGAATAAAGTACTATCATCACAGCCCGGCCTTATAAATGTGACCCTTATCAGCTGCAGATAACCCCTTTCCAAAATCCAGTTCCCAGAAGCAAATCACAACACCCCCCCTGCACCACATCCAGCTGTGGAGTGGAACTGGGAACTAAGGTTTACAACTGCTGCTGGTCCAGGGGACATTTATAGCCCAGTTTGGTCCCACATTCCATGGGTGGAAAATTAGATATGGACATTATGGATGTGTCCAGACCAATATTTGGATGGTTGTAAAATGTCCATAATAATATTTGAAGAGGAAATGACATGACATATAGGAAACAAAATGTGACTGTATTTTCTGGACTATAAGGTGTCACTTAAAAAGACTTTTAATTTCCTCCATAAACCACAGTGCACATTATATATGGATTAGTTCTGGTTGTGCTTGGTGACTGAGAATTTTGACTTTTTATCTTATAATTTTGACTTTTTTCTCATAATTTCGACTTTTTAATTTTATAATTGTGACTTTTTATCTCATAATTGTGACTTTTTTTCTCATAATTGTGACTTTTTTCTCATAATTTTGACTTTTTATCTAATGATTTTGACTTTTTTATATAATAACTGTGACTTTTTTGTCATAATTTTGACTTTTTATCTAATGATTTTGACTTTTTATCTCATAATTGTGACTTTTTTCTCATAATTTTGACTTTTTATCTAATGATTTTGACTTTTTATCTAATGATTTTGACTTTTTATCTAATGATTTTGACTTTTTATCTAATGATTTTGACTTTTTATCTAATGATTTTGACTTTTTATCTAATGATTTTGACTTCACTTAATGCACTTTATAATCCAGTGCACCTTATATATGAAGAACCTAAAAAAGAAACCATTTGGTGGTGGTTGGTGGAGGTATGTGTGTAGGGGGTCACATGTGTTTCATTGGGTTGGTTGGGGAACACTGATGCTCACAGAAGTGAAAGTGAAACCTATCACTCATTTAGGGGGTGGGGGTGATCTGCCTTGGTGGACTATGCACTCTCAAACTGCTTTTCTGGTGATTATTTATGGATTATTATGTTATTAGTTTACTTGACATCACATTGGTGTATATGTGGAACCAAAACTAAAATTATTTTTTTATGTCAGGGGTGTCAAACTCATTTTAGTTCAGGGGCCACATTCAGCTAAATTTGATCAGAAGTGGGCTACACCAGTCAAATAAAAACATAAAAATATAATACAAAATAATAATCAACCCCAAACTGTTCATGTTTAGGAGCAAAAAGTTAATTTACATTATGAAAATGTTCAAACACCATAATTTCAAACAGTGTGAATAACACGAAACTAAATGTGTAATTTAAATATTAGCCTTTAGTTTGTCATTTACATGTGTATATTATGGCTTATACATACACAAAACATTTAGTAATAGGTAGAATATTATTCAAATTGAACTTAATTCTCTTAAGACGTTTCATGTTGTTCATATTTGTTCCAATTATACAGAATTTTTGAGAGTTTTTCATGTAACTAAATGAAAACATTTACAAAGAGAGTTTTATTTGTGAGTATTTCCAGATTATTTTATCAGAGTGAATTGGTCTGAATATTGAACCTCAACTAAAATTTGTATATTAGTGTAATTTTTACATTTCACTAAATCATCCAAAGGGCTGGACTGGCCATTTGCGGGCCAGATTTGGCCCCCGGACCGCATGTTTGACACCCCTGGTTTATGTCTTCAGTGTAAATTTTATACGTTCACCCCACAGGCCACATTGAAATGTTTTGTGGGCTGGATTTGGCCCATGGGTCACGTGTTTGACATCCCTGACTTAAAGTCTGTTGTTCAGTATATCACTGGAGGATGTAAAACACAATGCTTACACTTAACATCTCAGATGCAAATATTCTTTACTTTTACTCAATAGTTTTTCCATTCCCTTTATATGCAGTAAAACGTCACTGTTTCCCATAAAGTTGGAATAATATTAGTGTCAGACACATTCCTCTTTTTTTATTCCTAATTCTATACATCATTAATCACCTTTGACCAGTTACAATATCAGTTACACTTTATTTATGAAGAATAAATCATGTTACAATCATTCACACACAAGAACAGGTATATATATATGTTCTAATTCCAGCTTTAAAGATAAAAAATTTCAACGATTTTAACATTTTTGTTTCCCATTTGTGCATAGACGTTCAGGGAGTCAAATAAAAGATATCAGAAAAAGCACAATTTTGTAAAGAAAAATTCACTTACATGTATAAACCTAAATATATAAAAGAGCATACATAACAATAAGTGCATAAAAACTGATTCAAAAGACAATAAAATGAACTAAATAAATAAACACACTGCAAGAAGGTGAACACTTGTGTAGCAGTAAAATACATGAATTGAAAAAATAATCAATATCGTATAATTAAAGTTCTGAATAAACATATTATTTATAAGGGAAAATCCAGACAATACAAAATTAGAACTTTAAGATTCAGTCTTGTTGATTAAAATGGCACAAGTTGAATGCACCAGAACTGAGAAAAAGAAGCCTCCAGTTGGTTTTGTTTCTTGGCGTATAACCCACAATACTTAGAATTTCAACACAAAATGTGGATTGATATATTGATTTGTTTCACATGTGTAAATATTGTGAACTATTATTGTCAGTGGTGTTACAAACATTAATCTATTTGTATTTAGTAGCACTGACTTGTAAACTGAAGACTAGGTTGAATCAATATGTTATTAATAATTATACAGTACATTTAAACTTAAAACACAACTGAGGTAGGTTTTGTTTACTGATTAAACTTTAACCCGTATTGATAGAAAATAAATCTAACAATAAAACATGGAGTTGATTATAATAATGAAAAGTCAGTAAATTAGTATGTTTTCGGGAATATTATTTAAGTAATCGAGAAAAGCACTCTGAGAGCGCAAACCTCCGACAAGGCAGATACCCCCCCCCACCCCCACCCCCCCACCACCACCACCACGAAAGGAGGTATTAAATATGAGTCTGTTTGGGACTATGCAAAAAGTTCTGAATGGCTTTTGATATAATTTTCAGGATGTGTTGGGAGTGCGAACAAGGAACAAATAACATTTTGGTGGTGATCCGGAAGAGATTCTGGATCACTTGGAAATTTTACATTGTGTTAAATGGAGTAATACACTCGTGACATTCCCAACACATCCTGAAAATTTTTATCAAAATCCATCCAGAACTTTTTATGTAATCCTTCTGACAGACAGACAGACAGACAGACGGACAAACAAATGGACTCAGATTTAATACCTCCTTGGCGGAAGTCATAAAGTTGAATGAATAAGGAGTAGTTGCTCTATAACACAATATGTGGTTTCTGTATTACATTTACTTGTGTGGAAATAGTTTCAAACTTCTGGAGAAAAATATTAATATTAGCAACACTTTTAGTAGATTTACTTCAGTTTGACCTTGTTATTTCTGTCAAGGAGGTATTAAATTCGGGATCCGTTTGTTTGTCCGCCTGTCTGTGCGTTTGTCTGTTTGTCCGCCTGTGTGTACGTTTGTCTGTTTGTATGTCTGTCTGTCTGTCTGTCAGCAGGATTGCGCCATACAGTTCTGAACGGATTTTGATGAAACTTTCAGGAATGATAGATAAGGAAGGTCGAAGAAGATTTTGAGCAATGAAGGTCAAAGGTCAAGGTCACACTAAAGGTCAACAGCTAAAACACATCAGTAGTAATATATCAGTATTCAGACAAGATAGAATCTGGTGTTTTTTTTTTTTTGTTTTGTTTTTTTTTCCATTCACATCATCTCACCTGGGTCAACACCATTGGCTCGATCACATCACGTTTTTACATCACATGACACCATATCAAGCCTTGGCGGTGGTCTGCTGTCTGTGTCTGCCTTTGTTTCGAAGTGTTGAGTCAAACATTAATCATGTGTGAATCTAATTATCCTGTGAAATTAATAATAATAATAACACTCACACACATCAGTAAGCAGCTGCTGCCTTGTAAGGTGCTGCCTCACCTACTGGGAGACATTTAGGGTTCAGTGTCTTGCCCAAGGACACTTCAACACATGGCCAGCCAGAGCTGAAATTCAAACTGCTAACCCTTCTCTCATAGGACGACCCACTCTACCAACTGGGCCACGGTTGCCAGTACTAGTAGACGTAGTAGTACTAGTAACAGAAGTAGGAGTAGTAGACAAAGACGTAGTAGTAGATGTAGTAGTAGTATTATTAGTAGCTAGTAGACATAGTAGTAGATGTAGTAGTAGTATTAATATTAGTAGTAGCTGTAGCAGTAATATTATTATTATTATTATTATTATTAGTAGTAGTAGTAGTAGTAGTAGTAGCATTAGTAGTAGTAGTAATAATAAAGTGCAAATATGTGTATATGGTTCATTCTGCTGCAGTTTGTGTTGTTGTGTTGTTGCTTTTAGGTGAAGCATCTGATTGAAACTTTCCAGTTTAAAGTCATCCCAGTCCAACTCTATACACTACATATATTGATGATCACGTTGCATAATTACGTTACATAAAGTGCTACCAAATGTCCTCTAGTCAAATTGCACGTTTTTATTTGTAAAGAGGGTAAAGTCTACAGATTGGGCTGTATCCAAGCAGAGCTGTGAGACTGGGTCACTCCACACTAAAATGACAGACTTCTTTCCGCTCTTATCACATTCTGGCCTGTACTTCCGATGCTAACCCTCAAGCACAAGTTAAAGTGTAATGGAAAGCAAACATGACACCATTCATGAAAACGCAACCCCAGACCCTGATTTCAAAAGCTTATCATTTGCTAAGTTTTTTAGATCTGTACACCTATCCAGTTTGAGGACAGGGTGACGCTCTGCAGAATGTGTATGTTAGGACATTTTGACAAGTGCTTTCTCTGCAGGTGCTCCCTTTTAACTTGCACAGGAGGGTTTCTGACACTAGATGGCAGCCATGAATGGTCTTTTATGTTCTTTATACACCACAGGAGGAACATGTGGACAGCAGAGACATGTCAGATTACAATAAATATGACAACATTTTAGGCTGCATCCAACCAAACAAGGAAGTACATATGGTGTGTAAAGTATTAGTGGAAGGAAGTACTTTGAGTATTTAATTTGGATTGCTTGCAAACACTTAAAAGTATTTCAGTAGTATCGGTTTTACTCAGAGGTGTTCAAAGTACTCACATTCTGCACTTTAATAGGAGTACAGATACTTGTGTGAAAGTACAAATACTGATACAACTGTTCAATTGTAATAAGGTACAAAAGTAAAAAAAGCTTTTTTTTGTCATGAATGCAATTATAATTCAGAAAATATAATCAGAAAAGTTTCAAAAGTATCTAAAATAAATCCTTTAAAAGTGAGTTACTGCGTAGATAATGTGTCGAGTCACAGTTATTCAGTTTTGTGGATATGGGCATGAAATTTAGGAAAAATGAGGGGGAGTCATGAGATTTAAAAAAAAACAACTATAAATATGAGATAAAAATGAATAGTTTTAAGAGAAAGGTCAAAATTGTGAGATATAAAGTAAAACATTATGAGATAAAAGTCAAAATGTTAATTTACAAATGGTGTCTGGCAAACAAAATTGGTCAAAATCTCGTGGTATCTCCATGACTTCTCGTGAGAAAGTCACCTGTGCCTGTCTGGCCAATCAGTACTCTGTCTTCACCGATGTCACGTAGCCATGTGAGGCAGGACATCCAATAGTGTTTCCCATATTATTACTGTGGTAATTTAAATTCAGATGTAGTATGGGGACACTGGGACCGGTCAGTTTAAAAGTCATTTGATACTTAATGTAAACTTTCTAATACTTAGGAGCCGTCTAGTACGACCCGAGTCGTGTTAACTGTATTATCAACTGTAATTCGCCATATTCACCTGTCGGCCTTTTTACGCTCGTGGGGTACGGAAGTTAAGCGGAAGTACACATGTCCATAAGTTGTCAATCACTAGCTTCGGTGAACATTTGGGTTGCCAATATGCCAGCATTTTGTACCACCAATCTCTACATGCCGGAGTTAACGGTTTATATTGTTGAAAAATGGGCGTGTAAGAACTGCAATATTTCCCGGGCTGTCTTGCTGAAAGGCTACAGTACCTGGGTTAAAGGCTACACAAAGTTTAAGTAGGCTAATAGCACCGTTAGCATATCATCAGTACTGACAGCATTCAGCACGCTAACCACAAAATGGAAAGTATAATCTTGAAGTAGCATATATAATGTAGAGTTATGTAATTGCACATTATTTTTTCTTATTTCATGATGACATTAGGTTGATTAGATGGCTGTTTGCGACATTTATCATTGATGCCAGTCTGGTAAGCTAATCTTAATGTGTTAGCTAATGCATTTCAGTGGACGTAATTATCCTTAGTTTACCCTGAATATGGACCAGGATCCCTCTCTGTTTCTGACCCATTCACGCCGAAGTGCATTATCTTTCGGGAAACGATGGAAGGTCTGTCCACGGTACGATTTTTTTCCTCCGAAGATGTACATTTTGGGCACTATTGCCATCGGGAAAGTGTACCCCCAACATCTTTTGAACGCGAATATGGTCCATTAGTGAGTCAAAAGGTTGTTGTGAGAGTTAGCCTATTGAATTATATTGACGTTGTTAGCCTAGCCACAACCCATTGATTTATATGAAGTGGTTAGCCTAGCTACAACCCATTGATTTATATGGATGTGGTTAGCCTAGCCACAACCCATTGATTTATATGAAGTGGTTAGCCTAGCTACAACCCGTTGATTTATATGGATGTGGTTAGCCTAGCCACAACCCATTGATTTATATGAAGTGGTTAGCCTAGCTACAATCCACTGGTTTATATGAATGTGGTTAGCCTAGCCACGACATATTGGTTTATATGGATGTGGTGAGCTGCTCATTTTAATAATATTGATGACATTTATACAAAAATGTGACATCTAAATGAAATATCCAAAGATTAAAGTCCATACTCCTTAGCTTTGAGTCATGGAACTGTCATAGTTTATTATTATTATTGTCTTTTAAATGTTGTCTATACTTATTCAATATTAATGATACAATTAATTGGTCAAATGTGTTGTACATTATCTATTTCAAATCTGTAATATTGTATATTGAATACTTTTATTTTTGGTTGAATCTAGACTATTTAATCTAGTTAATATTATTTATTTAATTTTGTGTATACTAGATTGAGATTATTGGTGTTTAGTAATATGGTTCTATCCTCTACACAGGCCAGGTTTTCTGACATTTTGACAAGTTAACGAAGCAGTCCTGGAACCTTCAGCTACTTCACTTACCATTTATGAAGATCCACTCTTCTGCTTCCTGCTTCTCGGTTGGTAGGACTCCTCCTTGCATCCCGCAAACCCTCTTTAGTCTTCCCCACACAATAATTTTGCCACCACCTATGTCCTAAACATTTTCCTCCATATAAACTATGTTGCACTTTCTAGACACATTGACTCACTTCCATAAAATACCCAGTAGCTATAACAAAGTGCTGGTGAGTGAACCTTATGTTTTGCAGACACTCTCAATCCTCTTTGTTTTGCCAAACCAGATATTGAATGCAAATGGGAATATTGTGTTGAATTCTGTGTTCAACTCAATTTCTGAACTATCGTTTTGAACTGCCATTCACTGATGCACTGTTCTATGTTATTGTTTGTTTTACTTTCAATATGGTACCCATTTAAAAGCAAATCTTCAGTCTGTGGCTCTCTCACCAAGAGCTGATCATAGCCTTCTGGTCACTAGTCTGCTCCAGATGAGGATTATTTCACAAAGAATTCCTCCTTCTTTTTAGTGGAATTGTACAAATTAAGTCAAAGTCAAAAGTTAGAAGCAGGTAATATATATATATATATATATATATATATATATATATATATATATATATATATATATATATACATTTGTACAATAATATTTTAATAATTTTTCAGTTCCATCTAAAAGACCAAGGTGCAATTTGACAAGACATATTTTATTGAATAGTTACTTTTTCTTCATTATTCTCTGTTGTGATATGACCTTTGAATTTACTCTAAAACTTTTATGAAAATCTACACGATCAGCAAATTAAAACTAGCCTCATACTTTAATCCCCTGAAAGGGAGCCAAGGGGTATTATTTTTGATTTGGTTGTTTAACATTATAGCAGCAAAACTATTGGTTGAATTAAAACCAAACTGGGTTTATAGATTTCCTGCTGCCTTGAATACATATGGTTACATGTTGGGAAAAATAGGTCAAAGGTCAACTTAAATTTTTTTTAAATATTTTTTTTCTTGTCCCATTTTCTTATAATCAGCAACATTTCAGGTGTCTTTAAAAACATCAGTTTTATTTCAATTTACTTCATACATTATCATTTATCACAAATGAAGTAAAAGTCATGTTATGTTGTATAATGTGAGAAGGGGGTGAAGTTTAATACATTTTCTTCTTCCCACTCCTTTTTTAGAAATGCAGATTGAATTTATTTTGACAGTTGCTATAACATCTTGATTTTCTTTCTTTTTTATTAATGGATTTGCTCTGCCATTAGTTTCTTGTAGACAAAAATTGCTTAATTTTTCTTCTGTTTAGAACAAATCACGGTTGAATAAGAATCTATTAGATACATAGATAATATTAATATACTAAGCAACAGTTGTCATTTCTCTGCCACTTTATGGCAAATGTGGAATTTAACGTACACGCCTGGAACGCCAATAACAGACAAGAGCAGGTTGTGGGTTTAGTTAAAGGTTGTACGAGTAAGAAGAATGTGCCACCTTAATTAAGAACAAAATAAACAAAACAAGCTGTTCGTGCAATAAAATAGCTGTTAAAAATGAATATAAAAACAAATATCAAGATAGAGTGAAGAGTAGTACTTTGCAAATGCATGGAGTTGTTTGTGGAGATTTGTTTACTTGGTTACAGACCCTCCAGTCCAGTCCAGCTGATGAAATGAGTCTTGCAGACCAGACAGCTCCAGTGTTGACCTGCTGACATTTGAGAAGCATGGCTGCCTTGTAATGTTGATGATGCTGTTTGAGTCAGAGCTCCTCTCAGCTATTTGTTGGCTCAGAGACACTTTAGGACTTAGCATGATGATGTCAGGCCACAAAACCGGGCTTTTGTGAGCGCTGGAAGTTGTGACTGTGCAAGCAATCAATCTACGTGGACATGCACACATAGTGAACTCCACTAAAACATAAGAAGGTCTGCAGATGTGCTGCTCTATTTTATGCTCGAGTAGATTATATGGTTTAAGATCAAAGTAAGTATAAATAAACAGTTCAAAATGGAAGAAAACAAGCCTAACCATTAAGGTGAAACCAATTGCACTATAATATACAAAAATAACAGGACATCATTAATTAGCACAGAAATTAACATTTGATTGAAGTAACCTGTGACTATAGTGGTGTCAGTTTGTTGTTTCTTTGTACAGTATGTGCTGCTGTCCACTAGAAGGCAGTGGTCAAATGGTCAAAAATGATAAACACAGGTCTGAGAAGAAAGAAAATAGTAAAATAAAATATAATTGATGGATGGATATGGGAAAACATCTTGGCAAAGAGGTACAAATATTCAGAAGTAACAATCCAGTGTAATGGTTCATATAAGTTTTAGCACCAGTAGCACAGTTGAACGTTACCATTTTTTTAAATGTCATTTAATTATATATTTTTTTTTTACAGGACAGTGCACACTAATCAGCATTCATGTGAAAGTGCAATAATAATAATAATAATAAATAATACCAAGGGAAAAATCTACCAAAACCCTTTACAATGCAGCATGAAATTGAGCAAACATTTGACAAATTGAGATTAAAATTAGTTAAATAAAGTGGGAATAAAATTATTAAAAAAAAAGTCCTATCTGAATCCGCTTTATCCTCACAAGGGTCACCGGGGTCACAGGGGGCCTAATCCAAGGCGGGATACAGCCTGTATGTACCTTGCCCCATCCATTCATCTCAGGGCTGAACATATATAGACAATCGCTCTCGCATTCACCCCTATGGGCAATTTAGATTAACCAATGAACCGATCAGTGCATGCGTTTGGATGGGGGGAGGAAACTGGAGAGAACATGCAAACTCCACACAGAAAGGTCTGGTGTGAGAATCGAACCAGGGACCTTCTTGCTAACCACTGCACCACCGTGCTGCCCTTTTTAAAACTTAGGAGAAATACGTTTGTCAATTTAGTTCTATTTTCTGTTGTATTTTATTTTGTATTTACACATGTAGTAATAATGATGATGGTAATAATGCCATTGTATGAAAATACAATGAAATTATCTTCCAAACCAAAAGGCTATGTTTTGTCTGCTTCACTTGGACAGATGTCATCATATAAAGTATTTAAAATTTACTCTTTTGTAAAACAACAAATGTGAAAAGCAGGTAAAGTTGGTTTGATCAGAAATCCTTTGCTGCTGTGACCATGAACTGTGCGAAGAATACATTGGAGTCCACATCCACACCATTTCCCAAAGTCACACATTTATACGACAAACACGTACACAGGAAATAAAAGTGGGAAATAGGTGAAGGAGGAGGGCGTCTTTAGAAGTGCCCTCAGTTTACTGCTCAACATCTGGAGCATCCCAGACAGACCGGACTGGACTGGTTTCTTCCCACAAACACAAAAGTCTTCTCTAGCTTTGGGCGCTGTGTATTTTTTTTTTATTTCCAAGAGAACATTCACAATAGAAATGTCACTATCTGGTATACGGTTGTAGGAAAGTTCCTAAAATACTGCAGTTCATTAATTAGAACTTTTATTTTTTTTATTTTATTTAACTTATGAATGAACAAAGCTTTTTATTTAAAAAATCTTTTTACTTTGACCTACACAAAGACCCACTATTTTTTTTATCAGTTCCCAAATTAATTATCTTTATCTGACATATCTAATGTGTTTTATCAGCATTTATTATAATATTATCCTCTTTATTTTGAGTTTATTTCCAGTGTAAATCATGTATTTTCCAATCTTTAATTTATTTTCATAAGAGCTCAGAGTAAATTCAAAGGTTATCATATCAAAACAGAAAATTGCAGAAAAAGTGACTTTCAATAAAATATTACTTTAAATAAATATAAATGTGAACACACTGTTGTCTGCCTTGGTAAAATGGTCCCTAACTTCTACTATTAACTTCTACTCTAATCACTATTAGACCAGATGCATCTGTTCTGTCACGTGTTTGCAAGTTTATAAAATGGTCGCTCGTAATTTATGTTACGGCTTTCTGATCAGTATATTTTGCCGATCAGGCTATTTTTAGGCAATATCGGCCAATTATGATCGGCAGCCGATGGTTTTGTGCAACACTAGTTAATAGTATATGACCACAAACATCAGTACTGAATAGAATTTGCATAGGTTTTCAGTTTATAGACAGTTTATAGGCTCCATGCGAGTCTGATGGTTGGACGTCACAGGTCGTGTTGATGCGTCGGTGAACATTAGAGCTGCACAATATATAGTTTGAGCATCGAAGTTGTAATGTACATGTGCGTAATAGTCACATAGCACATCCTGCAATGTGGGAGACAAAGGAGTTCAACATTTTGTCATCTAATTTGAGTAGAACCTGACACACACTGAGCACATCACAATCATTCTGAACCAGTTTGGAACGAGTCAATGAGCAACGAACAAGAGACAATTACCCAAAATGAAAGCTTGGCGCAAGAAAGAAAAAACATCAGTTATGTGGAATCATAGCTACAAAAAGGATGATACTGTAATGTATGTTCTGTGTTGATCACTAATCTGTTTGATTAGTGATCAACACTACACAGATGTTATATACTCCTGAGGATTTATTCATATCGCAATATATGTATATGGCAGGGTAAAAAAAAAAAATGGCAATATCAGTTTGTTCTAATATTATGCAGCTCTAGTGAACGTGTGTGTGATTGTTGTTAGCTGTGTGGCAGCAGTTCAGTCGAACTGGGTGCCATCTGCAGCTGCTGTGGACATTTAAATGATCCCAGTAAGCACCTGATTTGCCTCCGGTCTATCCAAACGGCAGCCAGCTAGTCCAACACGTTTGACTTTGTTTGTTCTGCTAATTGATTTACTCATAACAGTGTCAGGCAGCATCGCCAGGTCAAACTGGAAACCACTTATCTGACATTTTAGCATTCACCTGTTTTTTTTTTGTTTTGTTTTTTTGTTGTTGCTCATTTTCCGTCACCTGACAAGATGAAATGAAACAAATTCTCCCCATTTGAAAGATTTAAAATAATTCAAATCCACTGAAGTCATCTGTTGTCACACAAACGCACGTTAGCTTAGCCCACATCAAAGTGCGTCTGAGAAGCAGGAGGTGACATTTGACCTAAAGTCTCCTCACCTATCTGTGTGTCCACTCAGACACCAGTAAACGGCTGTTAAATCACCTCTGTCTGTTAGCGCTCACACTGTTGTGAACTCGTTTTCTCCTTCACATGTTGTTTGGCTTGAAAGAGTCGGACATTACATCCAGCAGGTGTGTGTTTGCATTCAGGCCAAGTGTGCAGCGTGGACACAATAGGGGTGAAGATGCAGGAGGCTGGGCTCTATGTTTAGGTTAGCTTACATCACAGGTGTCAAACACGTGGCCCGTGGACCAAAACCAGCCCATCAGAGGGTCCAGTCTGGTCCATGGGATGAATTTGTGAAATAACAGTAAAAATATTAATAATCAAAATAATTTTAGTTCAGCTTCCACATACAGACCAGTATGATCGAAAGCACAGAGCGTGGGTGTGTGTCTGCAAATGGGACAGAATGGACAGGAACCATGGAGACGTGGGGGAGCCTTGACCACATGTGTTATGTTTTATGTGGCTGTTGAATTATTATCATGATTTTTTTAATTATGTTTTTAGGCTTTTATTAATTGTATATGTTTTTATTAATGTATTTTAATTAATGTATTTATTGTGGGTATGAATGTAATGAGTGGGAGGGTGAGTGGAATGTCCTGTCTGCAGCAGATCCCTCTGTCCAAAACTAATAAAGACACTCCGACTTTGACACATGGTCACCTTAGCATCAGTTTCGAGTCCCTTTACCTTTTTCAGCTGACGCCAGCGCTGGAAAGCCGTAGCCATTACCACCACCCTTGTCCTGTTCTGTTCTTCGGTCAACTTCCTCATGCCGTAGCTTTTTCAAGCATTATTTTGTCTTTTCTGCCATAGCTGAACATGC
Source organism: Siphamia tubifer (assembly GCA_020466265.1). NCBI lineage: Eukaryota > Metazoa > Chordata > Actinopteri > Kurtiformes > Apogonidae > Siphamia > Siphamia tubifer. Next base: position 9,602,608 of record CM035785.1, on the reverse strand, counting down.
AGAAGGAGAGGGAGGGAGGGGTGGGTGGGTGGGCGTGGACTGATATTTGATGGACGTATGACTAGTCAATCAGTATAAAGATGATCAGTACAGTGAATGGCCAAAGTTTTTCTCTGGTTCTGGATGAAAACATTTTTCCACCCCACCTTTTAATGTATTATTCCCGCTCACTTGAGAACATATTGGGCTGTATGTGGCCCCTGAACTAAAATGAGTTTGACACCCCTGGTTTATATGCTTTAACCAGGCTTGGCCTTGGTTTCCAGGAGCAGAAAGCTGTCATTCTGTCATTCTTTGGGTCTGTGTCGAAGCCTGTTTTAGCACAGGACACAAATACATATGTTAAGCAGCTATGTGAACACCTGTCCTGCTCCGGGCAAGGACACACTACAGGAGATATGACATCAAACGCAACACAGCAAGTCTGACAGGAAGGAAATGTAGAACGTAAACACCATTTTATAATGCATTCAGGAAATATCTGAATGACATGGAGGCTTGTTGAAACCATGGAACCATAGTGTTATTAGTGGTCAAATGGTGGTGTGGTGATATAATACAACACTCTTTAGAATTTATCTACTGATATAAAGTGTTTAATAATTTCTGAACCACTAATCCCATTAATGCATTAAATGCATTTTGTAAAAAGTGTTTTTTCTGCTTCCTGTCATCATCAGATGACCTGTTGGGACGTTCAGTTTTCTCTGTTCTGTTATAATAAACTAAGAATTTACTCTGAGGTTTTATGAATATCTCCATTAAATATAAAACACTTGATTTGTGTTGTAAAATGCAGAAGGTAACATTATAATAAATGATAATTCACTTAAATAATAATTTGCGTGGGTAATAAGGAAATGAACATGTAGAGAATGGTTCATTTGAATCATCAACAATAAGAGAAGAAAAATGTAAATGCACCCATTTTTAGCCAAAAGGGTAATTTCCAATGATAGTCCCCCTGTCAGAAGGATCCTGGCAATAAATTAAAACATAACGATAAAAAAATACAATATAAAATTCAGTATATAAAAACCTGACTGTAAAAACATAACATTCAGTATGTAAAACCTGACCATAAAAACATATAGCATAAAATTCAGTGTATAAAACTTGACGTGTGAACATCACTAGTGCTGACAGATTTGATTTTGTAGCAGCCATTTGTTGAGTTGTGTTTTAAATGATCTGTATGAGGTGGACTCTCTTATATTTTGTCCTAACTACGTACGTTTACATGCAGTTTGACAAATTAGAATTATTGCCTTACTCAGATTGAAATATAACTGACTTTTTTCATACTGACTTAATACTGTGTAATAAGTCAATGCACGCTGCTTCTGAAAGTAAAGACAAGTAATTACCTCGTACTTACTACTTGTCATTGTAGTACAGTGAAACCTCCTGTTAGTGGCTCTGAATATATGCAAACACTGTCCATTTGCCAGAGTATGCGAGGAGACTCAGGAAACTCCCTGAGAACTCCCCATGTGGGACATGAGAAAATGTAAACAGGTGAAGGAAACGGAGCCTAATTGGCTGCATGCTAATGAGATGAGATTAGTGTCCGAAACTCTTGTGGGGAAAAAAAAAATTGCGGCCTGGACACGCCCCCTTGAGGAAATTACTAGAGTCACAGCATGTCAACATGTACATTACTGAAATATACTGAGCTGCTGCATGGTTGTGGTCCATTTCTTCTCTGGGTGGTGTTGTCCTCCGACTACACTGTAAACCCAAATAAGTTAGCAGAACTCAAAAAAATTAAGGCAATAATTTTTTTTAAAACTTAAAAAATACAAGTTTAGAATGCTTAATGAAGTATACTTGAATTAAAACAATACTATTCTAAGGTTCTGTCAGTCCTACTGGGAGACTAAGTCAGGGTTCAGTGTTTTTTCCCAAGGACACTTGGACATGTGGACAGCTAGAGCTGGGACCTGACCCCCTGACCCTTCAGTCATTGGACGACCCGCTCTACCAACTGAACCACAGCCACCCCTGAATAAAATAGCTGTTTTACGATTGTAATCTTTTTGCTGTGATAACTATTGGTGGTTATTTAAAGTGCTCTGAAATTCTATATCAGCATCTACTACATCAGTTAAGTTTATTTTTTTAATCACCCTTATTTGAAACAATAGAAATAACAGTACAATATCATTCTCAGCATTTAATGACTTAATTCCACTAAGTTTTACCTCATTTATATTTTTAGGTTATGTTCACTTATATCCACAATAGTTCCCCTTAATTAAAAAATATTAGTTGGAAGTACTTAAAAAAAGAACATGTTACAGCAACTTAATACATTTCAGTTAGTAGTACTATTTTTAAAACTTTGAGTATTCACAACTTAATATATTTAATTATTGTGAACATTTGGGTTTATAGTGTATGTCTGCTTCAAATCTGATGCATTTATGGAGTTTTTTTTCCTATGGCACCAAACCAAAACATGCTAACACGAAAGGACATGTAGCGTCGCGTTGTGTCTGGAAGTGGAAGACTAATTTGAATTTCTCTTGCTGGCATATAAAAGCTGATTTCTAGGAAACTTCAGTTAAGTCCTTAATCAGAGTAAGACAATAATTCAAATTTTGAAGTGAATGTAAAAGTACTCACTGTGTTAGACTACCTAAGCATCAGATGATGCTCTATGATTGAGGCATTTATTTATTTAATGTTGAAGCTCGAAATGCTGAAGTTTTTTTCTTTTTATGATTATATAAACTGTTGAGTAGTTCAAGCTGTAATCATGTATCCTAATTTATTAAATAGGTTTTTAATCCTACAGTGCAGAGCAAAGAAAAACTGTGTCATTCCTGGAACTATTATTGAGCTAAAAATCTGTAACAGTACTTTTACCAATGGATTTTAATTCATATTCTTCTTTTTAAAGACCTTTTATTTAATGATTATTCATATTTTATGTCCTGATGGGTTGAGTCACATATATTTTTTTTTTTAACCATGTTTTATTCTCTATTAACAGTGTCTACTAATGAATGTCACAATGTTTTATTGTGTTAAGTAGATGTCACCAGCTAGAGGCAAAGTAATCCCACAGCTACAGATGAAGTAACTTGACTCTGCAAAGTAACTTCTAACTGGAAGTGTCACAAACGTAATAGAGGGAAACTTACAACATCTTGCCATTGAAATGGTGTGTAATAGAAAGTTGCTGTTTGATTCATACATTGGTAATTACATGATGCATTTATTGAAAAAAAAAACAAAACATAACTTGACAGATCTGTAATAGAAAAAGTACTGTTTAATAAAAGTCAATTTCGTGACAAATACAGATAAAAACACACTTAAAATGTTGGGGATCAGGATTTTATTATCAACTTCCTTTAAGTTAGACTTAAGCCATGTGCATAGCACATACACAGGTACATTTCATTAGATCCTGTATAAAACTACAGGAAAACTGATAAAAATATTTGATACAAAATTGTCATAAGGCCACAGGACTCAGAATAATAGATAGTACAGTATCATATCATCATCACTTTGCAATAGGACGTGCCTTCCCTGAACTCAGAACAGCAGGTAGAAGGAAGCAGCGACTGTTTGGACACTTTGCATGTACAGATGTGTAAAAACCTGTCTGGACAGAACACAATCAATTTACAATTTATGATTACAGTGTATGTTAACTACATATTGTGGGTAAGATTTGTTAAAAGCACAAAAAATTATTTTCTTAATTCCAATATATCAATGTTATGTCATCATTTGTATTTAATACAACATGATATAGTACAGTGAACCTCCTGCAATTTTGCAAAGCATGAAAAAGTCCAACTCTGCAGTAATATTAAGGAATATTTACTAACATTGACAGTGTACTTCGCATATGTTTCTCATGTCATTGAGTTCTTAGATCAGTGTTCGGTCTGACTTCGTATTAAACTGTGGTGGGTGATATAACTTAAGAGAGAATTCCTGAAATGTCAGTCTGTATCTGGTGCACCGGCCTTTTTACTTTCACATGAGGACATTTGAGGACCTTTTGGACCCTTATAGCAGAAAGTGAGCTATGCCCCAGCTCCAGACTGCTGACTTAAGAGCTACAGCGGTGCTGGTTGGACTGGTAACCAAACAAGCAGCTGGAGTAGAGGGCTGGTCCTGGGTCAGTGACAGAGATCACAAGGGTAATCTACTGTAAACATGATGCCTGTCATGCAAAGCAGTGATACCAGAGAACACGATGCACATCTGTGAGCACCAGACATAACACTATACCTGCACACGTCATCACTGACCTGCTGAGATGGAGATTTCACGAAGGACATTATAACAGATATATTTTAAGACAAGCACACATTAGCTTTTGTACTTATTTGGAAAATTTAAGTATCCGGATGTATCTGAACACTGCACTGCTAGGATCTGCCTCCATATCCATGCCGGTTTGCAGGAACCTAAAGCCACGACAGTGACAGTTTGCATGATATTTGCTTGAGCCATTTGCAACTTAATACCCGGCGTGTGCATGCAGTGTCGCCAGCCTCTCCACTAATGCATCATCATCATCCTGAACGAAAGGCACTCATGCTCAACCGATAAAACCAGTCCAATCACTCAAACCAATCAAACACTACCTCCAAGTCCGTTCGGCCGGCTTCAGTGACACGCTATCACGTGTGGAATGTTGAAACTAAGATCGAAACCATTTCAAACAAAAGGTCTGCATACAAAAAAAAAAAAAAAAAACAGATGGAAAAGCTGAAAACAGAATAAGATGTGGTCACCTGTCTCTCACAAAACCCTTGATTATGGGTGATTGATGGATTTTCAATCAAACACATGGCACCAATTCCCACCCAGCTCTATTGGTTTAAAACTGTCCTCCCCCCCGAAAGGAATACCAGCACCTTCAGTTACATAGAGGTTATATTTACAAAATATATAAAGAAAAATATAGGGTTACGGGCCCTAGCATATAGTACAGTCCAACAGCTGTCCGTAAATATTTCTCCCATGATTATCCTTTCTAAAAGTAAATCACCGGGTAAAGATAGCTGGAACGTGACAAGGCGCAACTAGGACAACATGGCCACCAGAGCTGGACTCACAGAGAGACAGAGAGACTCTGAAGGGACAAATACAAGGAGGAAAGTGTCTGAGAAAACACGTAAAGTATATGCAGCTAATACTGGGAAGTTAAAAGTACAGCCTGTGAAGAGGGCAATAAAATAAACAAGCAATTAGAAATAGATTACACCGGAACTATTCCAAAATTTGTATCCTCAAGAAATTGTATTTGTTTCTCCCTGAGTGTGTTGTTGTTGTTTGTCGCTGTGGAAGGAAATGCACTTAGTGAATGACACTGATGTATAGCCTGAGAAATTATTTTAAAAACTGAGGGAAGATTGTCCTTCACGAGGCTAAGACCCTTAGACCAAAGCATTTTAAGTAACTTGACAGAGAAACACCATAAAAGGCATTATAGGAAGATGAAACCCTCAACTGTTTACATTACATTTGTGTTAAATTTATTCATTCCTTCGTCACAAACTACAAATGTGAAGCTGCAAGTGAGTTAGCATTTATAACATCTTGAAGTTGGTGGGATTTTGGTAAAGAAGTGTCAAATAATGTCCACAGTGAACATAAACTGAAGACATTTTTACGTTATGTTCTATGACATAATATAAGATCATACCTCACTTGAATATTTTGAAATTTCTGAGTTTTTTTTTAAAAAAGTGATGGCTAATTAGCAGCTAAATGTTATCATGACTACACAAAATGCACTTACCCATTTTAGAGCATTTACAGCTTTTTTTAAAATTGTATTTATTCTACTTACAATGACATCAGACCATGTAAAGGTTTTAGTAGAAGAGAAAATGGTCAAATCCATCTGCAGCTTCGATGGCTAATGAATGGTGACAATTGATGTGTAAGTTATCGTAAAGTTGGTGGTTTACATACACATCAAATATCCTGAAAGTCATTAATTTGTGAGGTAACAAAAACAATTGCTCTGGAACGTATTGGAAAAAAAAAAGAAAAGAATGAAAAACCAAAGCTAACTACTGGATTAGCCCAAAAAAATCGCTATATTAAGCATCAATAGATATTAGCACCTTCACCTTTTTAGCCTAACTTTAAATGGCTTAAAGTTAATAAGTGTGTTTTGATGTTATAATCTGTCATTTAATTTTTTTTAATTTATTTTTTACCGAACAGTTTGTTTGTGAGGAGTCGACTGGACATTTGTTTATATTAGCAGGCTGCATTTTAAGCTAGCAGTAGCTAGGCTTGATATTACACCCCGTTTCAGGAGCAGAAAATAGGTATTTAGAATAAAGAATGGATTTCCACAGACTATTTGATCCAAGCACAGTGTTCTATATAGATATCAGTTTAGGACAAGCTATTATCATGGATTTAGGCAACTGAGAATGCCTGGGAAGGTGTTAATTTTTTAATCTATGTTATTAAATGAGGTCAAAAGAAAAAAAATCTTCACATATGTTATACTTTTCAAGGTTCGTTGTACAAGATTTAGATGAATCAACTTGGAAATTAGAATATATTATTCATCATAAGGGTTCTGAGGGAATAACTGTTTTTGTTACCATATAATAAATAGTGTATAATCCACCATGTTTCTCACGATTTTTACAGGGATGGGATTTAATATTAATGTAGATTAACATTATCTATCATGCTAAAGTGTAGACTAGTATTAATCCACTTAATAAAAAAATGCAACAAGTAAAATAAAATAAATAACTCATTGCTTTTCACAGGTACTGTAAATTAAGTTGAGGGGGGAGGGGGGGTTCAGTAGGTTATTATCATCAACTCCACCACTAGATGCCACTAAATCTCAGGCTAAATCATTAAATACCAGCAAAGATCAATGAATATCTTACATATTCTAGGAAAAACTAATTTTAACACAAAATTGGCAATGACACAAATATCTGTCAACATCCCCCGGGCAGAGCAATGTTGCTAAACAACCTGCAACCTACCAGTGAGACAGACTTACTTAGTCTAGTGCAGCAGCGAGCAGACAATCAGAAATAACTTGACATAAAGAATAGTCTGATTCTGCAGTCAAGGCTACAGTTTCCCCGTAGCATTTCAGCACTTTGACCTTGCCTTTAAACTCCCAAATTCCCCACTTATATAATGTCAGAGAGGATGCCTCTCTCTATCGGCAGTCTTATAGATCTGACTGAGATTGACGGCAGAAAAGTTCAGAGTTCACCCCCCAACCCCCTCCGTCAGAGCTATAAACAGACCAGTGGAGGTTGGGGGTTCTTCGATCCCCTCCACCCCCACCCCCACCCCCACCCCCGCCCCACCTCTTCTCCTCTCGTCGTCTCTCCTCCGCACCTCTCTTTCTCTCTCTCTCTCTCTCTCTCTCTCTCTCTCTCTTGCCAGCAGTAAGATGATCCTGTTTCAATTAGACTCCAGTGCCACACAAAAGAGCCTGAGCGTTGGGCAATCAGTGCCACTCCTGACACCAAAGACATTCGCAGCCGAGGTCTCTTTTACTGTCGGGCTAAGACATTTAAAAAGATCCTATTTTCCAATTGTAAATTCCGAATGATGTCGCTAACGCCTCCCGAGCACTGTCGCGTGTTTTCCCATCAGTGCAAAGAAGACGCACATCTGTTCAATAGCAGCAAATGTCAGATAAATTACAACAACAGAACATAAATAATAATAATAATAATAATAATAATAATAATAATAATATTGTCAGCATCTCTGATCCCCTATCTACCCACCCACAGTGAAGACAAACCCGCTTAAAAAAATACAAAACCGCCATTATACATAAATACAAAAAAAACCCTAATATATTTACATAGCGAAAAAGAAAAGAAAAATGAAGTCGGATATGATACACTTGCATATAGCTTAGAATGAAAGTGCATCACAGTTTGGAGTTCCCCCTTCCTCCGTCTCCATATTTGAGGTGAAGTCTATTTATGAGGCCACTAGATTCTTGGCAAGAAATGTGTCACCGTCATGGCGGGTGACACTCTGTTTCCTCTTTTTGTTTTGCCGTTCTTACTCAGGCCGATGTACATCCTCGGATACGCCATCGACTCGTAGGCGTTGTAGTTGTTGGCCAGGAGATTCTCCCTGAACTTGCACTCATTGTTGTAGTGTAACTGGAAGAGAAAAGGAGGGACAGGGATCAGTTGAAAATGACGATTGTTAGAGGTTCGGAGAGACAAAACAAAGATGGAGGGGGACTGAGGTCTGAAGGTCTGAATTGTTCCGTGCGATAGCGATCGAACAATTGCATTATTTATGAGGGCAGGGCTATTGTACTAAAGAAACGATTGTGAGATGGTGAATGATGTGAGACAGGCAGGACTGCAGACACCATGCTCTGATTATGATTGTATTATTTACTCTCATTTGGTGAAATAATAGGTTGTTAGTTAGCGTTCATATGGTTTTGTTCAGTTCTTACATGTTGACTATATGACTGTATTTTTTTTTTTTTTTTTTTTCTCCCCACCCTTTGTATTTCATAACCCACATCTGGACTGGTTTCTGTTCATGAAACCATTCTGTGTTCCAGATACGTTGTAATTACTACCTACTTACACACTAGTGTTTAACATAATTTGCAGGAAAAATGAAAACCTAACACATGTCTTAGTGAGCGTAAGACGGTATTAATGGCGCCAGTGAATCAAAAACAATCAACTCTGCAGAAAAAAAAAGTTGTTACTGTGAACTCCCACATGTAAACAGAGGCATGAGTTTATGATTATTACGTGTGCATACGCGTACGAGTATGTTTGGATTGCAGAAACATATCGGAGCATTTTATTAATGGACATTTTGGAGGTAAATTATTACTATTGTGGCAATTAATTCAAGCTGTTCTCAGTTTATACAGCAAAGAATGACTTCTATAAAGCAGATGTCACATTAGAAAGTGTTATTCTATCTCACTTCTGTTCTTTATTCTCATACAATCTCTAGATGAATATACACATTAAAATAGAACCGCATGCTTCACAATTACACCTCATTTATTGCATTTATTGACCGTTTCTGTTTGTCTCATGCAACTTATTTTAATAACTTTTAATAACTTTTTCAACACTCCTTTCTTTGAGACAATGAAATGCTAGTGATTTACTGCTTCATTCTAAACTAAAAGTACGTTTTTTTGCAAGTGTTCCATTTGAGTCTTTAGTTTTAAGATTGCCTTCATTGTCACTAATGTGTAAGGCTTTTCCACTGATGTTGTTTTATGTGGTCATAACCTTGAGTAAATTTACTGCATTGAGGAAACATCCATATGGTGAAGTAGAGTTCGATCACTTAAGAATGAACAATAATTTATTTGACAAATATAGAATAAATACAACAATAAAGGATTTATAGAGGAGCATCATTTCAATATTAATTTAAACATTTATTTTTTGGGGTGTATTGTCTAAAAAGCAAGGCCATTGAGAGGGTAGGGAAGTGAACTAATGGCATCAGTGCTTCTAAAATAGTTTCGGGTCTGTCTCATTCCTTTGAAAATGAACCAATAGTAAAGCTGATAGTCTTTCAGCTGTTGCGAAAGGTGTATTTTTTTTAAGACAGATGATGAGGAGACGGTCTAATCCACTCACAGATCCATAGAGCTTTCCTCTCCGGTTCATCGCCACAAAGAGTCCACTACGAACACCCAGCAGCGTCACCACTCCCCTCTCCACCGGAGAGATCTGCAGCAGACCTATAGGAAACAAACCACCCAATAAAAACAAAGAACCTGATGGACACATCAACAGAGACAACAGGACTGTGCAGTATGTGCCAGTCAGCCACTACAATCCAGCTCTAATCTTTCAATCTTGTGACAAACATGATCACTGTGTTTGCATTTTGATGCTTTCCGTTGCATTTCAATTGAATTTTGCAACCGATGCCGTTTTACATGAGCTCACAAGTTCATCTCAGAAGAGTTGTGACTTTTACTAAGCATGAAGAGAATGTGCGCAAACATAATTGAATTAATTTACGTGGCGTTTAATGGTGTCTTGTGGTTTTCCTGCAGTAAACTCACAGGTTTGAGCATAAGAATTTACAACAATGACAAACTAACAACCCAAAAAGCATGTATTTAGAAGCAGACGTGTGGCATTTTTAGGAGATAAGCAGCATTAAATGAAAGCTGGTGGTTGACTGGGTCCCCTGCTGATGGAGTTTTTCTAGTTCAGCCTTGACAAGCCGGTAGAAGCCTGTGAGTCTTTGTCCTTGCTATCATTTAAAATGCTTTACAGTGTCTTGGATTCCTCACAGAGATTTTGTGTAATGTATCTGCTTGAATTTTTATGCCTTGTCTCAAAATAGTTCAGAGGCAGCACAAAACAACAAGCTTTAAGTTCCCCGTCGATGCCAGCGCTGGGCTTTTTGTCACTTTAATAGGACAACAGGTTCGGCAACGGGGATGACAGGGATTAACATGTGTCATTCAGAGTAAATAAATGTTTGTTATTCTTCATGTCTGTGAATGTGGGGTTAGTGGTGCATAGGCCGGACTGCCGGGGTTAATCTGTCCTAACAGATGGGTCTATGCTGTGTCCTAACTTTAGGAGCTGGCTGGAAGCTGGCCTGGATCACAGCAGGCTCTGGTTTCACATAAGGCGGAAACCACCGGCACCTTTGCTCAGTGGCACTACGGCAGGGGTCCAGATGTTGGCAGTGAAGTCGGGGCCGCAGGTGGACGAGTACCAAAAAATAACCAAATACTGTTTTATCTTAACTCAAAGTGGTTTACATCAAAAGACAGTTAACCCACAAAAAGCCAAACGTTCACTACAGACCCAAAGCAAAATGATTAATAACTTGCAAATAACTCAGATAAAATACAGTTTGTCATCTTTTGGTGGTCATCAGATATGACCCATATGGTCGTTTAGAAGCTCTGTAGTGAAAGAGGAAACACAGCCATGTTCTTTAACATTGCTTCACCATGTAATTTGACAAATGACAGTGATTGCAGAATTTTTTTTTTTTTTTATGTTCAGTTAATGACAGATTTAGTTGAAAAAGTAACTTTCCCCCCTTTATTTCTCTATATTTTTATAACACCCTTTGAATTTACTCCGATCTTTGATAAACATCTACATAATCATCTAATTAAATATAGGACCATTTTGAGTAAAAAACCCAAAATTCGGAGGGTAATTGTCTAATAACGGTGGTAAATTTCCATGGAAAAGATAAAATAATGAGAAGCGTTTAGAAATTGTGGCAAAAAAAAAATAGTTACGGTTCGTTGTTACAGATTAATCCAACTTGATGAAATGTATTGAACTCGACTTACTGTAGCGATTTTCGTTGTGCACCCCCGTTATTCTACCATCCGGTAACACCTGAATATGGAAGCCGATTCCCACGTTGCAGTACAGCCGTCTGAGCCTTTTAATGCCCAGGAGGTAGTCACTATCCCGTCGGATCTCCTCCCGCTTCTCCCCTGGGATCCGCGCCAGGGACCGGGAGTAGAGGGCTTCCCAGCGGTCCGCCGTCCTGTTCAGGCCCGGGGCGCATCCCGCCAGCCCGGTCACCAGGCCCAGGATCAGGACGGTCCGCAGGGCCGCCAGAGAGCCCATCCCGGGTCTGGCTCTGAAAGCAGCCTCCCGGCGTTTGCCTTTCCAATGAAGCGAGAAGAGAAAGAAGAAGCAGCGGCGCGGCAGAGAGGAGCGTGTGGAAGTTGCGCTCATTCCCAGACCGACAGGCGCACTGAGTTCAGCGTCCGAACGACATTGATCTGCATGTACGCGCTGCAGCCATGCCTCTATATTTATACCTGCAGACACATTACATCACAGCCCCACACTTAGAAGAAATCTACAAAGTGCACTTTCACAGTCAGCAAACAGACCCCCAGGCCTCATTCAAATCAAATAATAACAGCTGTCTTATCTGAGCGCAGAGGCAGAAATATATGAATCCAAACCTTATAATGATAGAAAAAGGCCTCTTTGTCCGGAGCTTTCATTATCAGCAGTAGAATATCATAATTTATGTATGGGAGGATGTAAAATAGGAAACGGCCAAGTTAACAGACCGTGGTGTCGAGACAGGAGACAGTTCTATAAATGAACAATAACAGGAAAAAACACAGGACCAATTCAACCAAATGAAAAAAAAAAAAAAGAAAAGAAAAAAAAAAAGCGCTAACTCAAGACTGGTTGAAGGGAAATCATGCCCCGGGCTCTTATAGAAAACAATGGTAAGACTAAATAAAGAGTTTGCTGCGTGATAAGTGTGTTGTCATTGTTGGCCAAGGCTTTACACACTCTACACACACTGGGCTTCTCAGTTCAAATCCACACACTCTTGTCAGGTTTGTCAACTGTCATGCGTTGCATCACAGCATCCGTGTTTGTAAAGAATCTAATCACATTTGCATGACATGAAAATATATTTTGGTTATTGTTTACAGGAAATACATGCTTGTGAGTTTACCTGACCTGACGCCACACGTTCACGAGTTTAAAAAGACACTTAAATTAGTTGTCTGTAATCTGACCATATACAGGACAATAATCTTTAGTTATGGTGATTTGTCTTTCTATTGTATTTGTAGAATATCTGACGTTACAATCTGTGTGCGTTCAAGTGTTTTAATGGCAGCAGAAGACGACTGTCCCTCTGAAACGATGTATTTTTCTTGAAATGATTTGTTATTCGTATTATGATAACCCACTGGTGTCATGGCAGTATGTCTTTGATGTGTCATCCTTGACAGTCTTTCAGATCCACTGGTGCATTGCTTTTGATGTTCACTGAAATAAAGCAAACTAAATAGGGTACCCTCCTTTTATTTCACTATTTCATCATTGCTATTATCCTCGCTAAATCTATGTCGAGCACTAACATTTACCTTCTCTGGACAGCAGCCCATTATTTATCTGTATGTTGGTCCACTCAGAGTCTCCCCTCTCTGTCAGCGTTCAGACAGGGGCTCTTTGATCTCTGGGGTGGCTAGATCCTGCTCCTCATTGACCACGCATGAAACGTTTTCTCACGTTCACATTCGGCTGATCCTCAATGTACAACAACACTGTTTCTTTGTACGCTGCAAAATGGCTCAGTGAATGCAGGCAGAACTCAGAGACAACCCCGTGGCGTTGAGGCCCCTGATTGATTACTACCGAGTCCCAAAGATGGCTGACAAACCGGCCAACCTGTGTGACCTGGTCTGGTGGACCAAGGGCAATTCAGGATCCATCAAATCATTATAGAAGTGAAAACCAAGATGGTCAATTCCTTCTACTTTTTATGTGATGTATGTGATGATGAATTGCTAGAACGTTCAACTCAAACTGTCAATCCCTGGACCTCAAGGACAAATAACTGGCTCCTGGACCTCCAGAACTAATAGTTTATCTCTAACTCTAGAACTAAGCTTCTAAATAAATCAGGGGTCTCAAACTAATTTTGTTCAGGGGCCACATTTAGCCCGATTTGATCTCAAGCGGGCTGGACCAGTGAAATAATAGGATAATAACCTATAAACAATAGGCCTAATAATGACAACTGTATATTTTTGTCTTTGTTTTAGTGCAAAAAAACCCCCCATTCAATTAGGAAAATATTGATGTTTATAAATTATCCAAATAAAATAAGATCAAAATAACTTGGAAAAATTTAATTTTTTTAAAGGAAAAGAAGTGGAATCTTAATAATAGTATACCTCAATTTATCGTTTCTACACTTAATAACAAGCAAAAAAAATATAAAAATTGTGCTTAATTTTCCTTAGACATTTTAGGTGAATATTTTTTTTCAGGTTTTTCACATTTTATTGTAACAGGTTAGTTTATGAATGTAAATAGTTTTTACATTTTACAGTTACTTTTTGCACTTCAACAGGCAACATTTTGAAATTCTTATTTATCGGCATCATGTAAAATTATTTCTTTCACATCAAACTGAGCAGAAAATATGGTCATTATTTTTTGTAGGCTATTATGCTGTTATTATTTGTCTGTATGTGAAACCTGAACTAAAATGAGCTCCAGAGCCTTGTCTGTGGAATTTTTGCACTTTGCAAATTCACCCCTCGGCCTGCTTTGGAACCTTTGGCAGGCCACATTTGGCCCGCAGGCCACATGTTTGAGACCCCTATTCTAAACAAGTATTCAGAGAATGCCTAATCCCGCCCCTATTTTGTGCCAATCTCAAGTTTCTATGACAACCACTTCTTGAATTAGAGTCAATAATGTGATTTTGACCTTTCTGCTAAATGCGACCTTGACCTTTGACCTTTTCAATATTGATACATTTGTTATATGTACATATGCATCAGTGTGTGTTATATTATGATAATATATCTGATATTGATTAAGTTATAGTGTGATATGTCTATGCTTGCCACACACAAACAGTGTTACAGGATTTAATTTTGCGACATGTCACCTTTGACCTACAGAGATCTCAAAAACTGTTGGTAATATGTGATAACACCAATTATGAGAATTGTATAAATCTTCATTCCACAACGTATGGTACGAATCGGAATTTGTTCTGTGACCCTCTGTTCTTGTGATTTTGACCTTTTAGTTGTGACCCTGACCTTTGACCTTTACTCAAATGGATCATTGCATTTGATGGTCATTAGCTATATGTATATGCCCATGTATTTTCACGGTGATATCTCAAGTATGCATTGAGATATATCATGATATGTCTCTGCGGGGACACACACACACACACACACACACACACACAGTAATTACAATAATCTCACCATACCAATGTTGGGCGAGATTAATGATCAACCTTTGAACCTCCAGGACACCATGATTACCGAATTAATCATCAAGAGTCCCAAGTCTTAAGACTATTATTAATACATTCATCAACCCTATACTGGGCAATGTGACTATTTTTGGTAATTCCTGCAAACACTCAATATGGGGCCAATCCTGAATCAAGAAGCTTGTTGTTGTTGTTTTTTTACACTATACAATGATTTACAAAGATTATTTTAGAAATTATTTATCTGCAAATAGTGTTTTTTTGTCAGTTTGTGACCTTATAACAGTTGTTTTTATTGCATGTGTTTTCTTTTTAGCAAGTGCTGCTTGGATGTTTTATGGCAAGAAGAGGGACACTGTTGCCACAGCAACCAACGTGCAGGTAGATGACAATGTTTAATAATGCATTAAGATTGAAATTTAGAATTTCAGAGTATTTCTATGAGTGTCCTATAAAGGGGTCATATGGAAATAGTGCATTGACCCCTGGAGATCCACTGCTTCTAGATGTGTTAGTTTTTATGGGGTTGTGTATTCGTGCATGCTGTACTGCATTTGTCCAGCAGTCACTGCAAAAGCATTCTGGGTACATTCTAGCTATTGTGTTATCAGGTTACTAACATTTCCTAAAACATTGGTCCTATTAACTTGTTGGTTTTTCTACTGTCCTCTTTGACCAAAAACATATAAAGATATTAAACTGCAGCAGTCAGCTCTTTATGAATTTTGTGTGATTAGACACACACACACACACACACACACAAAAGTCACATGGCTTTTATAATATAGAATACATCTAGACCTCCAGGAGAACTTATAGACTTGAATGTTACATAGTGGCTCAGTGGTTAGCGTTCTTGCCTCACAGCAAGAAGACCCAGGTTTGACTCTCAAACCGTGCAGGCCTTTCTGTGTGGAGTTTGAGTGTTCACTCCCTGTGTCTGGATGGTTTCGTCCGGGTGCTCTGGTTTCCCCCCCATCAGCCAAAAACACGTTTGTTAGGGTAACATCCTCCATCCAGGTGATTCTGTCCATTAGCCTGGCTCTACAGCAGGACATGGGTCCCTGCACATGGCCGTCCACTGCTACACTGTAGATTTTGCAGTGTTAATTTGGAGACAATGGGACCAAATACACTCTAGAAGAAGTTAAATAAACTCTCTAAGTGTTGATTTAACACTGCAAAATTTACTGTGTACTTACAGGTGCCCCAATGGCATCAAGGATGGGTTAAATGCAGAGGACTAATTTGGTTGTACAGTGTATAAAGACACCTTTACACATATTCAATGAGCCACTGAACCTTCAAAAATGACTGAAGATAAACTCCCTGGTTTCCAGAACAACTTAGAGTCATGGATTTCCACAACAAATCGCACACCAAGCCATGAGTCATAGGACAGGAGTTAAATCATGTTAAATTGTAACTCTGCCTAAATGTGTTTATTTTTATTTTTTTTTATATTTTACTTGTTTAATGTCTCTTGTTTAAATTGTGATTTTGTCAAATGTGTACCTCTGTACAGTGACAGTAAATTAACTTTATGGATTCCTACAGAGACAAGAGTCATTGTGGTCACAAGACATGTTGCACACATTTTCCTACAACTTTGTAGAAATGATAAACCACTGCAGCTGAATTTACAGTCAACATTAAGGAAAAAAATGGAAATTGGTCCATAAATGAATGTTTCTGATCTTTTCACCATTTAAACATTACCTAATAATATACATTTTATTTGGTAAACCAGACATGTCTTAAATATATATTTAGTAAGTGACAAATTAATTCATTTTACATAATTTCAACCATTAACACTTTAAATATTTAAGGCTAGATAAATGTATCTTGAGGTTTCTTGTCATCAATAAAACAAACAAATGTATGATGATCCTTCACATTAGATTAAAGGTATAATTAATAGAATGATACATTCAGTACTTTTAAAAATGTGTAAATGTTGGAATATAAGAATAGCTTTGCCCCTAAAGTTGGAATTAAATATTAATACCTATTTTCACAATTGATTATAACAAATGTGATTTGTTCTTAATAGATAAAGTTACTGATGTGTAGAAATAGGAATAAAAAGAGGAATGTGTCTGAAAACCTTATGGTTAACGGTGTACAATTACACGACTTGAACAATGTCTTCAGTTTAGTCATTGCAGTAAATTAAAACACACTGAAACAAATTTACAAAATGTATAAAATAGAATGCCACTATTATTTTCCTGAAATGATGCAGAAATTGTGATAAAAAAGACCAAAAATATGTTATGTGCAACTTGTTTTAAACGGTGGTTATTGTAAAATAGCTCGTCATAATTTGTTCCCCCAAAGGCCCAAAGGAAAAATGTTCACGAGACTCTGACTTTTTAGGACAACAGACTGAATTCTTGAGTTCCAGAACTGATGAATTCCAGGCTCAATGGCCAATTGTACCTTTGAGTGTAAGAATAGTCGTCCTGGTCTCCAAAACAACCACTATTCTAACCTCTAGCCCCTGAGGACTATTCATTGAGATAATGGACTTTAAGATTCTGGAATTCTAATGGCTGATGTACTATCAAACGTCCATGAACAGACCTCCACTCCTCAAACATGCATTCTTCTGACCAACAGGAAGGTTGATCGTACTCACACCCGAGGTGGCCATGTAGTATTTTCAGTATCCGGGGGATGCAGTAGACCTACAGGAGCCAGATGGATCAGCTGATCAGACCATCTCCAGGAACACTGCATGTCCAGAAAAACCCGATCTGATCATAAAGCTAGTCTGATCCAGGTTGACCCAGCAGTCGTGTCAGGTTTGTGAGGACTTGAAGACATTTGCGAGCTGTGCAGGCCGGGGTAGGGCAGGGTGGAGTGGGGTGGGGTGGGGTGGGTTGTGTGGGTGGTGGGTAGGGTGTGTGTGTGTGTGTGTGTATGGGGCGGGGGTGTCTGGTGTTGCCGCTGTCCATGGTTCTGCAATCTCCTATTATCACGTTATTAAAGAATTAGGCTTAGATGTTTCTCTCAAGTCATATTTGTCAGTTATGTGCGGCTTTATTTTTTGTTTATGTTGTGCTGGAGTCATTGTGGTTTTAGGTTGCATGTACGCAATGAATTATGCTGAGGGAAAGAGGTTTTAGGTTTCACTGGGTGACAGCTGCAATTCAGAGCTTAAAATGTCTCAACATTCAACACAAGCATTGGTTCAGTCTTGTTATTTATTTATCATTTGCAAGCCTATGTGCTTATACCGTCTTACAGTTCATGAATACCAAACAAAACATTACAGAAAGTCATTGGTCTATTATTGATAGAACGTCCGTGCAGTAACAAATAGCTTTTTGCGGATTTTTTTTTTTTTTAATATTCACTTATAACGTCTGTCTTCTCCTCCTTCACACTTTATATTTCCTAAATTTCTTCTTAATCCTGGTAAAAGTCTTTCATGTGTCACATTACAGAGGATTACAGATAACGCAGTTATTCCACTCAGAGAACGAGCCAGATTCATGTCACATACGGTTTAAAGTGTGAAAAAGACATCTTACCTGTTAGTGAATGTGTATATCCAGTGTCATGTTCTGTATATCCAAACAGAAGAGGAGGGATATTTCCTCTGATATTGTTGGCACACTGCGGTTGGATGTTGGCCAGCGAGACAGCTGAAGTCACTGAACTGCTGCCAGACTGGAATCACTAAGTGACTTGTACTGCTGGATTTGTCAACATTATTTAATTCCCTGCGATAAACTGGCAACGTCGTACATAAACATGTCTCTTATTTATATTAAAGGTATCACATTTGACCTTTAATTTACTATGTGTAGCACTGACGCCAGTGTTTAGATAATGGAACAACTCAGATGGAAACATGTCTATGTGTGAAGTTCTAGGTTTCACTTTACACCATCGATGGAGACAGAGATGTATTAGTGCAGGTGTGAAACCAATAAAACGCATGATCTTTTATATGAAGAAAGACATCTATATTTTACAGAGGAAAAAAAAAATAGAAAATAAAAATCACACTATGGAATTTTTGCTTATTTGTTGCTAATCCCACACGGCTGGATGTGAGCTGTGTTTACCGGCTGTGGGTTGCCTGCAGAGGGCAATGAGCACCTCATCCAATCTAAAGAGTCAAATTAGAAGCACATTTACACATGGCAAAAGGCCACCGGTGTGCAAGAAAGACCACCGTCTGCCTCTAGGGGTCACTATCTACAAATGAACACTCATCCACTTTCAACTTACAGGAAACTACTCCAGACCATTTACACTGCATCTCTATAAAATAATTCAACACAAATTAATAAAGATCTGACTAGTTTAATATGGAATGTAACTAAAGTCAAACCTAACAGGATAATAATAACCAGTGAATAAAGGTAGTCTATTATAGCAAGATGACTTTTAATAGAACCAAGTGTTTTTCAGATGGGGGGGGGGGGGGGGGGGTGTGCAACACACATGCTACATCCAGGCTAAACTGTAATTTTGTCTGGGAATCATTGGCTTCTTTTTACATCAGTTTTAAAGTCTGAGCATTTACCACCTTCTAAAACACGCCTGTGGTTTGAGATTTACTGGGAGTATTGTTGGATACTAGGTTCTATTAAATGCCGTATAAATTAGATGGATTAGTAATTTAATGCGTACAACTTTACAATAATTATGCTACTGTATGTGTATCTTTAATCACCTCAGGCCTTTAAAAGAAGGAAAGTGGTCTCATCACTCAAATGGAGTTTTCACAATCAGATCATTCTCTTATAAACACTATCCAAGTGCTCTGTAGACCATTAACACCCAGTTTATTTGTCATTGTTAAAGTACTAATAACAGTGCGATCTATACGAGAGATAACCTGGAAATTAACATGGTTTTACGCCCAGATTTCCCAAAAACACCCGTAAGTGCCCCAGTAACTCCTAAGTTACTGAACCTGTGGTGAAAGGGATCCTTTGTGTTTTCCCTTCTGAAGGATGGACTTAAAACGATTGAGCTATTATGTAATTCACATTAAAACGCTCTCCAAGGAGCCCTTATCCCCGCAGCCCATCAGCTCAGCGGATATTACAGATGAATGTAGTGTTTATTGCCCGGCTGATAAATCTTAGTAGGGCAAATCCTTCGGCAGGATGTCATGGATAGAAAAGACATTTACGGAGAGATTCAGAAGATAAATGTGGCTAAATGAAACAGACAAGCAGGCAGAGGGGCCACAAAAGGCCCTCGCGTCTCTGAAGTCCTGCATTCCTGTTGAGTAATATTAGAGTTTGTCATTCATAACAAGCCATGGCAAAGGTGTTACACTTTGTATGACACAGTTTCTGCTTTCAGGAGGGCCTGTCTTGTTTATCGACTCTGCTGCTTTTGGTCGGTGTTTCAAAAAAAAAAAAAAAAAAAAAAAAAAAAAGCCCAAAAGTCTCAGGCGGCATCGCTTCCCAGGCCCCCCTTGGGAGGAGCTATTGTCCGAGCCAGGAAGCCTCCCCAGCCCGCAGGTATAGAATGACAAGGCTTTATATGTAGCTACCTATAGATGAGAGTGAGGCAAGGCAAAACCTGAACATCCAAAAGAGTCTGAACATTACTTGTGATGAATTTTGCATTGGTATTGGTTTTTAGTGTTTCTACTGCGTTGTGTAGCAGCAACAGGTGCAGCACTTTAACAAATGAGCTGCAGCGGAACGGACGGGATAATGTCACATGTAAAAAGCCAGAGAGGGAGGGGAGGTGTTACATCTATGAGTGCACAACCCCCCGACCATATTCGAACAAAACCAGCTAACTTAGTGTAGTAACCACACCTGTCTACTACGGCGCTACACAGGTGAAACACAGCACAGAAAGTTCTGTGTCCAATCCTCATTGGGAATATCTGCAGCGGGTATAGAATAGATTTTCCCACCAGTCATTATTTGACCATATAAAGTACTCAAAAGGTCCTGAGAAACTATTCAGTGGTCCGTGTGCTCGGCTGCTCACATTATGGACTGGATCACAGCTTTTACACCTTCAGTTCATTCTAAACCTGGTCCTATAAATTGAAGAGGAACAGTTCGAAAACATTGGCTGAAAGTGATTAAGGAAAAGCGGGAAAGCACATCGGGTCCAGGTTAAATCCCGCTGATACACATTTTTGTTAAAGACAAAATGTTCTCGTATGTTTTTTAAGCAAAGAGCTGCAGCTGAAAGAACAGAGGAAGGGTGAAAATTATGTCAGTTTTGTGCGTTCTTTCAACTCAACAAAGAGCACTGGAACAAATGAGGCCTTATTTTACCTTCAGAAAATACATTTTAGACTTTAAATGGGATATTTGTCTTGTTCAAAGTGGGGTTTGTTGCTCGGGTTAGTGCGTCAGCATTTTGTGTACCTCATAAGAGATAAAGTAGGAAAAAAAAAAAAATGACAGCAGTTTGACAGCTTCTTCTTTCCCATCAGATCCACGGTTAAAGTGTCCAGTATTAATTTACCACAAAGAATAATGAAACACATGGCTAAGAAAGTAAAATGAGAAGCGGTGACATGGAATAAAGTAGTCAGTAGTTTTCTTTGGTAAGTACCATTGTGTTTTATGTTGGAACTAGAGGGCACAGGTGGTGAGTGAAAAAAGAAACAATTATCAACATATTTTTTTTCAATAACTTACAGCACAGTCAGGCATCAAATAAATATTCATCTTATTAGTAAAATATACAAAGTACTTCTTTGAGTTTACAGTAGACTATCACATTGTAATAATGTCACAAAAAAATACACCAGAACCCAACTCAAGCTGATTTTGCTTCTTAACGTGAATCTGAAAAAGTGCTTCGCTGTGTAAAGTCCTTTCTTTTCTTCAATATCCATCATGTTTGTCAGCACTTAAACATATTATATTCTGTCATTTCAGCTTTTGACACACGAAAATCCATAAAGTCACTGTACATGCACACTGTATTTACAATAATTAAACCGGTTGAAGTTTTATGACTGTAGGAAGATGATCAACGTGGACAAAAGACGAGGTTTTTTTTGTTATTATTATTATGTTGTTGTTGTTTTTTTTACAAAATAGTATGGATGGTTTTTGTCTATATTAAGATGCGTTTACATGACAGTAACATTATGAAGAAGTCAGACATCAGTAAGAAGATTAAACAGCTGGGTTGACTTTGTTCATGTGTATTAACATCTCCTGAAGTTAATACACAGGGAGTCTGTTCTTTCCTTCGTCTATGGATTTGTCTTTTCTTTGTGCATCAACAGGAGCTTCCGCTAATCCAGACGGCAGCTTCCAAAGTGTTCCACATCCTCCGCTTCATCAACCTACAGTATGTGCCGAGTTATAGGGTCAATGTCTGAATGAGTCTTGGGGGGCGGGGGGGCACAGTGTTTTCTTCCCCCCTCCGTTAAAGTCTGCTCAGTCTTCCAGTCGTCGGCCTTTTTCTTTCTTGGTGCGATGCCGGCGTCTCCGCCGTTCGCGTCGGCCTCCGTGGTGATGATGCGTATGGTGGTGTGCGCTCTGACTCTCCCTTAGCCGCCTCACCATCTCATGGTCCTTGTTGCCCAAAACTCGAGGCAGAAACAGCGAGGCTTTGTCAGTGCTTCTGGTTTTAAAGCCTCGCCTCGGCCGGCCTTTACCGTTAATGGAAACGTACCACTGTCGCTTGGCACTAGCCCGCCTCTTGCCGTTGCTGCCGCCTCCTGGCGGCAGCGGCTGCTCGGTGGAGTGGTGACGGGATGCGTAAGTGTTGTACCCCAACTCGTGAATCCGCTCCACAAACTCACACTCTTTGTTGAAAACGTCCTGGGGAAATGGAAAAAGAAGAGACAGAGTCAACCACATGTGCAGAGTGTTTTCCATTCCTTTGACACTGGGAGTGTTTTCCACTATATGGACTCCAGGAACTGAATCAGCAGCAAAATGAAAAAATTCACACCAGATAAGCATGTAAATTCACAGCAGGTAACATTACAACATGAGAAGGAATCCTCAAATAGGGATGCGTTCAGGGCCTTTTAACCTGCGTGAGTTTAAAACAGAAGCTACACTGTGTTGGTGCTGAAGTGAAGGTGACACATTAGATGACGAGATGAAATCTGTACCCACCGAAGCATACAGCCGTCCTTTATCATTCATGGCCAGGTATCTGCCAGAGAAAAGCCCTTTTATGGCAACAACGCCCACATCCACTGCTGTGATTTCCATGATGCCTGCAATACAGGAAACATATTGTTAAACATGTGTAAACATTCAAATGTATGTGTAGGAGGGTTAGTATAAAAAGTTATTTTATGGATGGATTTACAATAAAACAAGTTGGATTTTTTTGTTTGTACATTTAGGCCTGTATAAAATCCACAAAATAATTTTGGCTTATTTTTTTGTTGCAAAAATACACATATTAAATTTTTTGAATTATTGAATTTCCAGTTGTATTTCTGTCATAATCACGGTGTATATTGGCTTTTTTAATGAGTGCATGATGAGTCAACAGCCCATTGAGATGCGTGGAAAGGCTCTAATGGACTCTGATTAGATAAATACATCCGTTAGGACAGACCCTTTGTCCCGCCTGGATGTTAACACTCTGCTGATACTTTTAATAGAGATTAACCTACATGTCGGCAGCTTTGTAATGACATGATTTTCACACAGACACAGTCACTTCTGTCAACAGACTCCACGAACGCGCCTCAGTGGGTAACTGACAGTTAAACTCTGATCAGTCCTGATGTAGTAATCACATCAGAATTAATGTGAGCGAATACAAATAAAAACACCACCTCCACGTGTTTTTATATTCGCGCAATAACGGCACGTTTTAAGTTCATTTTAAAACTTACACGAATTAAAGCAAAAACTAATGTCACTTCAGTTCATGAATTTAATTCTGTCTATTTTTTTTAATTGTGAGGTTTTATTCGATATCGTTGCATAAAAAAAACACGTGATATGCGTTTGTGAAGGCGTGCGTAAAGTCGTGCGTAAATTGTAAATACTCACTAAACGGATTGTTTTCCTCCAAAGATCCATCTATTTTCCCAGTTGGATGGATTTGTAAATGATATTTAGTTGCGCAGTAGAGTTTCCTGCGTCTCGGCGCTCCTCCGAGGTGTTCATAAACTCCTCCGCGGCCCCCGGCGTCCCTCCGCCGCCGGGGGTCGCAGGGCTGGCCCGGGGCGCAGGACACCCGGGCGCTAACGGGATCCAACAGGCTCAGTAACACCAGCAGAGGTATCATCAGCATTGTGGCATGGCCGGGGAGCGACGATTGTGGGGAAAAATCGGAGAACTCCTGCCCGGCTCTCGGGGTCCCATTAAAGTGTCGGGGCCCCTGACGCTGGAGACCTCCAGCCTTGTACTTCTACTAACATCCGACCCGACAGCACCGCCGCCCCTGGAGGTGGGATCCGCTCCTGTGCTGGAAATCCCTCCCGTGGATCTGACTGAGAGCCTGAGCGCAGACTGAGCGCAGATATAAAAGAAGCTTGTGGCGACAATAGGCTGAACTCCGACCAATTGATACAAAGGAAAGGGGGAGGCAAAAAGGTATCAGCCCTGTGTGAAGTGAGAGACTGCGGCGTGGATAAAATTACACAGTGGCTGAGTGCGGAACAGCTCTCTCCTCTGAACTCCTCTTCTGAAATATCCTAAAAGAGCAATTAGACATCCCAAATTATACAGGAGGGCTGAGCCTGCGCCAGCCACAGCAACAGGTGAGGAATAAGACTGCAGCCCCTTTGGTCGATCAATCAATGACCCATTATTTTCCACACTTTTGTTCTACTTGTGTGTAGAACTGCACACATTTAACCTCAATTCCCTCTTATTTCTTCCACTTAAACATAATTCCATCCATGCATTTTTCTAACGTGCAATAATAATGCAGATTTGACCCATTTTTTGGGTGGTCTCAACCCTCTACCTAAACGTATAAATATATGCATTCCACCCAAACAGGTGCTACTGCAGTTCTCACAGTCAAACCACCGCCACAGGCCGAAGTCAACATGTAGTCTGTGTACATTTGTATAATGTGATGTGAATCATCAGAGCTCCTGGATGGTGATAAAGTCCAGAGGTGTGTCCTTTTTCATGCACGTTTAGGAAACCAAACACAGCCTCGTGTGTGTAAGCGGCAAAAGCTCTGGAAGCTTCTTTTGTGTTTTTTTTTTTTTTTTTTTTTTTTTTTTTTAAGTTTTGTTCTCAAAGTTGTTCCTATGACTGGTGTCCGTTATGGGTCATTCCTCCTGAAGCTAGATGAAGAAACAAACCAAAAAAAAAAAAAAAAAGCCAAATTAATGGGCTGTCACTCCTAATGTCACAGAACCCCTCTCGTCTGCGTTATTCTTCATCCTCTACCCGAGCACAAGATTGTCCCAGACTTTTCCCATCCTAATGCCCCGGCTCTGGCTAGGCAGCAGCCGGTGGGCGGAAGAGCAGCAGGCTAAATGACTACTGCCTAAATTGCTTCCATCTTGGTCGCATTATGGTTTGCATTCTGGTAATTAGCACCATCATCTACAAATCTCTCTGCCCTTTGGCGCTGCTCCACTGCTGCTATGAAGGCCTCTGCTGAGAATCCCCCAGAGAGTCGACGGTTAATTTGTCTTCCCCTCCCATACATCACCCAGCTAGCTGCCTCTGTCACTTTATTTACCCGGATGATCAGGAAAAAGGCAGCTCTTTTAATTACCAATGTGTGCGCATTATGCCTTGGAGACCCCTCGCGAGTCAGACAACACACCAAAACATCAGCCGAGCCGTGTGTATCAGAGGTTGTTCTGGTGGCCATTTCTAAGTGAGACGCTCTTGATGTGGTTAAATGCTGGAAGAGGGTGGAACCTCAGATGTGGTGTGCTGTTTCTCTCAGAAACTATTTTAATTATGCTCCCTCCACACCGCCCACAAAGCATCTCGGCAATGAGCAGGGCAAACGCTCTCAATTTGTGAGACACATGCACACACATACACTCATCAGGCTGTTGGAAGTCAGGATGAATGTGTGTTGTTTTAAACTGTGCTAATGCCAAACTGTCAACCTCATACAGGCCCAGGGTGAACTTCTTTAACCCATAAAGACCCAAACTCATCAATGTTTAATACCTGCTGATCCATTAATCCTATTAATGCATGGAAATAATAGGTATAAAATGGAGTTGGTCGTCTTTTTTTGGTTTTATGGTCATCAGATATAACCTGTTTGGATGTTCACAGGCTCCATAATTACAGTAGAAACACCTTCATCTGCTACAACATTGATTCACCAGTAAAACCCATAGAGTTGGATCAATGACTGTGGAAGGAGATGGGTAATTTATCTTCAGTTTATGATAAATTTGACTGAAAAATATATCTTTTTTTGCAGTTTTCTCCATTTTTGGTATCATAACCATGAACTTTAATCTGAGATTTTGTGATCAGTTAATTAAAAACAGGAACGTACCTTATTTATATTGATAAAATGCAAAAATACGGATGTTAGTATTATAATATATGGTGATAAATCACTTATGGAGAAAATTTCTCTTGGAAACTGACACCAAAATAGCACTGGATCTTTATGGGTTAATATATGTTGATCTCCTAATTTTATCAATACATGTAAGTAATCGGTGTAAAATTGAGTTTGTCATCTTTTCATGGTCATCGGCTGTGACACCTTTGAATGTCCAGAGGTTCTATAATTAGCATAGAAACACCATCATCTTTGACAATATTGATTCACCAGTAAAAGCCATCAATATGGATCGATGACAATGGAAGGAGATGGGTCATTTATGTCCAGTTTATGATAGATTTGATTGAAAAATTAATTTTTTCTGCAGTTTTCTCCCTTTTTGATATAATAACCACAAACTTTAATCTGATGTTTTGTGAACATCAATATGATCAGTTAATTAAATACAGGAAAGTACCTTATTTAGATTGATAAAATGCAAAAATACAGATGGTAATATTACAATATATGGTAAGAAATCACTTAAAAAAGGTTAATCTATGGAGAACATTTCTCTTGGAAACTGACACCAAAGTAGCACTGGATCTTTATGGGTTAATATATGTTAATCTTCTAATTGGTGTAAAATGGAGTTTGTCATCAGATGTGACGCATTTGGATGTTCAGAGTTTCTATAGCTACCATTGAAACACCATCATCTTCTACAACATTGATTGACCAGTAAAAGCCATGGAGTTGAATGACAGTGCATGGGCATTTTTGGTCTATATTCAATTTATGATACATTTTACTGAAAAAATAAAACACTTTTTTGAGCAGTTTCCTCAGTTTGTGATATATGGGTTAAACATAGTGTGTCCTGAGTATGTTTTAACCACCTGATAGGGGGTTTTGAGTATGTTTTAACCACCTGATAGGGGGTTTTGAGTATGTTTTAACCACCTGATAGTGGGTTCTGAGTATGTTTTAACCACCTGATAGTGGGTTTTGAGTATACTTTAACCACCTGATAGGGGGTTTTGAGTATGTTTTAACCACCTGATAGTGGGTTCTGAGTATGTTTTAACCACCTGATAGTGGGTTTTGAGTATACTTTAACCACCTGATAGGGGGTTTTGAGTATGGTTTAACAACCTGATAGGGGGTTTTGAGTATGGTTTAACCACCTGATAGTGGGTTTTGAGTATGTTTTAACCACCTGATAGTGGGTTTTGAGTATGTTTTAACCACCTGATAGGGGGTTTTGAGTATGTTTTAACCACCTGATAGTGGGTTCTGAGTATGTTTTAACCACCTGATAGTGGGTTTTGAGTATGTTTTAACCACCTGATAGTGGGTTTTGAGTATACTTTAACCACCTGATAGGGGGTTTTGAGTATGGTTTAACCACCTGATAGTGGGTTTTGAGTATGTTTTAACCACCTGATAGTGGGTTTTGAGTATGGTTTAACCACCTGATAGTGGGTTTTGAGTATGGTTTAACCACCTGATAGGGGTTTTGAGTATGGTTTAACCACCTGATAGTGGGTTTTGAGTATACTTTAACCACCTGATAGTGGGTTTTGAGTATGGTTTAACCACCTGATAGTGGGTTTTGAGTATGGTTTAACCACCTGATAGTGGGTTTTGAGTATACTTTAACCACCTGATAGTGGGTTTTGAGTATGGTTTAACCACCTGATAGTGGGTTTTGAGTATGTTTTAATCACCTGATAGTGGGTTTTGAGTATGTTTTAACTACCTGATAGTGGGTTTTGAGTATGTTTTACCCACCTGATAGTGGGTTTGGGGTATGTTTTAACCACCTGATAGTGGGTTTGGGGTATGTTTTAACCACCTGATAGTGGGTTTTGAGTATGGTTTAACCACCTGATAGTGGGTTTTGAGTATGGTTTAACCACCTGATAGTGGGTTTTGAGTATGTTTTAACTACCTGATAGTGGGTTTTGAGTATGTTTTACCCACCTGATAGTGGGTTTGGGGTATGTTTTAACCACCTGATAGTGGGTTTTGAGTATACTGTAACCACCTGATAGTGGGTTTTGAGTATGGTTTAGCCACCTTGATAGTGGGTTTTGAGTATGTTTTAACCACCTGATAGTGGGTTTTGAGTATGTTTTAACCACCTGATAGTGGGTTTTGAGTATGTTTTAACCACCTGATAGTGGGTTTTGAGTATACTTTAACCAACGTTCGGAGCACTTGTTGAGCTAATGGGCATCCCTGCTCCAGAGACATCGCATGACCGCGCTTTGAGTGTGCTCGCACGTTGCTGTGACATCGGCATGAAAAATGTTTTTCTGGGGCTTTTCTGGACTTTAGAAAACTTTTTGACTAATAAAAAGTCTGACTTAAAAGTATTGAATAGACAGATTAATAATTAGCAGGTGTTCCAGTTGGTGGTGTCCTGTGAACTCTTTAATAGGTTTCTCTTTTACTATTGTGGTTTATGGGAAAGTTGCTTTTTGGGCCGCATGGGATTTTTTGTTGCAGTACCACAAGTGGCCAGTGGGGAAAAATGGCATATCTGCTGATCAATTCTTATAATACAGCGGTGTACACAACACTGTTTTTATATGTTGATAAATAGGGCTAAATTTGGCCTTGCTGCAGCTTGGACCCGGATATAGAATTATGACGTAGTAACTTACAAGCCGAATAGATTGTAGTTCTATACAGTAGATTTAATGCTTTATAGTTAGTTGCCCACAGTGGAGACTTGACCCACTGCCGCTGTCATCCCTCTTCCTCTGCAGGTAGACAGATGAGATGTGTGGGATTACAAAAATACACTAGAGATATCCTGCTACCATTTAGCCCCAGGAAATGTAGTTTCTCATCATTTCTTTTGTCTTTCCACAATGGGAAGAAGGTAGGTGAGCAAGATGACGGAAATGAAATCCAGAACTATAAAGTATGGTAATTCAATAATTTAATTTGATGGATCTTTTACTACAATAATTTAACATTCACCACTTTGACAATGTTAGTTCACAATGCTAATATATTATGGCGTTACATGTTAGCTGTATTTGAGCTGTTTCTGTGAGACAGGATTGTCGATTCAAGTGACTGGATCATGTCTAGTTTTATAAGAGCCACTTGTTTTAATGTAGATCTCAACATTCAATTCAACCAGAACACAAAGACCTATGTGACTTACATTTTTCATGGAAGCTTTCACCTCAATTCAACAGTGTATTTAGCTGCTTCGTCACTTATCAAGACATAGAATGGCAGTAGTTTTAATTGTGTTTTTTTTCATAGCATGAAATCATTCAAAAAAGCTAAAAAATAAGAATATCAATTACCAATATCAATGTTCAGTTAAATATGACATATGATTATTTATTGAAACTTCACATCCTGTGTTGTTTGCGGATATGTCAACTACAGTCATGCTTTCACACATTCTTTAACCTGAGGGAAACGATGACGTTTTGAAGTAATTCATTGATTTTAATGAAATAAATGTGATTGTAACTAAATTCATTATAAGAGGAAATAACAAACACATCCAGTAGCTCAAAGGTACAGTGTCCAAAAGAACAGTCAATAAAAATTTAGATAGGATTTGCACAACCTGAGGATTTTTATTCACCACTGTTATATTCTGGGCATCGGTCCTTCATGGGATTTGTCTGATATTTATTTTATGAATTATTAGTATTATTTTCACACCATCAACACTGTGTAAATGTTTATTTTAGTATTGTGAAATGATAACAATTTTAATAAGATTAATCACAAGGTTCCTGGAGATTGATTTCAATCAATCACAATTAAATACCATTCCTTTTTAATCTAAAAAAAAAAATTCTAATTAAAAATGAATTCTGCATTGTATTTTTGCTGGAAGTGCTTTGGTGAAAAGAAAACTCAGTACTTTTTTTTCTGTTTGACTCTTCTGTTTCTCTTCCATTTTCCACAATTTGCATATGTGTGACATAACTACGTAACGACGTAGTCAGAATTTGTGACTCACTATATATAATTTTGACTTTTTATCTCATAATTATCCATTTCTTATCTCATAATTCAGATTTTTTTTGTTAGGTTTTTTTTTTTGCTTTTATCTCATAGTTGTAACTTTTTAATGTCATAATTCAGATATTTTTCCTCATAAATGTGACTTTTTATCTCAAAATTTCGATTTTTAAAAATTTTTTGGAATTATGCTTTTATTATCTCCCATTTATGACTTTTGAATTTTCCCTAAATTTACTGTCCATATCCACCAAACTGATCACCATAACCCAATAAAGCAATATAAATCACTTTTAAAGGCATTATTTTTCAATATTTTTGAAAATGCTCTGGTTTTTCCTGCGTAAATATTATTTCATCCATAGCAAAAAAAAACAAAAAAAACTTTTTACTTTATTACAACTGTGAAGGTTTACTTTTTTACGTTTACTTCAGTAAAGAAGTATAATCAATACTTCTACTTTTACCATAATATTTTTTTTCCACACAAGTAGCTGTACTTCTACTTAAGTACAGAATGTGAGTACTTTGACCACCTCTGATATTAAGTACGCTTTTATGCTGAGTCATGGACATGAGATGTAGGCAGCAGGAAAACTTGATGCCTCAGCCCGGGTAAAGACTTCAGAACCTCCTTCAAGTTGTTTGGCAGAGGCAAATCAACTGTGTTTGGGAGCTTTGTCCTGCTATCTGCACAATACAAAGTTGACTAATTGGTCCTTCAATGTGGCCAGGGAGCCATTCGAGTTCACATTACACTGCACACTTGCATTCCTGACCACCTCCCAATGCAGCTCGAGTGATCAGATCCCAAATCCTCACCGCATTTAGGACGCATTCACACCTGTTTGTGGATGAAACAAGACAACGCTTGAAGCAAAGCTTTTACTCCGGAGAGAAAAGCTCAGCCAATTCTGGATTATTTACCCAGCTGAAATATTTCCAAACCAGTCCTTTTGCCATCGTCCACTTGACAAATGAATCTAAACCCAGCCACGTGAAGTGCTCCGACACAAAACCCCAAAGCATACATTTTAACTTTCCCTTTTTCTCTCCTGCAGCCATGAATGAAAGCAAGAATTTCAGGGCTCCTTTTTTAATTGACCTCCCCAAAATTCTCCCCCCACCACCACCACCCCAAAAAACCCTCTTGGCACAAAAGGGTTTCTTTTCTGCAATAATACAAAGGTTATTAGCCAGGTCCTTTTCTTGCCCCCCTCCTTTTAGCAGAGGAAAAAGGAGGTACCAGTAATCCAGAGCAAATCAAAATGACCTTTGAACCCTTTCTGCTGTACTTTTTCTCATGGGCAGATTTCTTTGGTGAGGCGGTGATCAGAGGGCTGAACCCGGCCGCTGCCTCTCGTCTCCTGACAAATCGCTGCTGAGCCTCCTTTGTCCCTGCGACTTTGATCTCACCTGCTTGTCAGGCGCTTCAGAAAGAAGTCTAGTACAGTTCCAGCACACAGCAAACAAATTGGCAACTATTTTATTCCGCCGGCCCGTTTCTCTGTCTCTTTTATTTCTGCTCGGCCCCGCTCAGCCACTAATAGCGGGTCGTTGAGTTTGCAAATGCGACCAAAAGTCACAGTTCAAAACAATTCACTTGAGAAATGGGAACAAGTAAATCACAAAAGTTGAGCAGAAACTCCCCTCTTTTCGTGTCTTCCATTGGGTTTGTCGTGGCAGTTTTTCCTTTTTTTTTTTTTTTGTTACCAGACATGTTTTATAGTACGTAATAACTACCAATAATGTAGTAATTTGGGCCCATTTGAAACGTAATAAAACTGATAACATATTAACATTTTGCCAATTAGGTTTTACATTAATGGCAGATTATTACGTTATTGGTCTCACACAAAAAAAAACAAATACTTGTGAGGTGATGGTAATAATGTAACAAATTATAGTTTACTTTCTATTATTTCTACATTCATGTTAGAAAATGTTTAAATATTGCCTCTTAAAAAGAGGGTTGACCAAATCTGCGGTCTGTCTACATTATTGGCTGGTTATTGTGGAGGGATATGTAGCACGGATTACTTCAATAGAGTAGTATTTGCAATGTACTTTACTATTTTACTGATCATAGTCCTTCTCACCTCTGTCCAGTAATGTAGCAACACATAACAATAGCGGGATATTTTAATCTGTATTTCAATATTTTAATCTGTTAACCTCTGCATTTACAGCATGACCTATGTTGGCAAATTGTCATTACATTATTGACTTCATTATATTTCAAATGGGCCCAAATTATTATATTAACTGGCAGTTATTATGTTTCAAATGGGCCGAAATTATTACGTTATTGGCAGTTATTACGTTTTGAGTTGAAGCAGTTGGTGGGTCAACAGAAGCTGGAGAAAAGGCCCCGAGTCAGGACCAAAATGGAGAGGAGCTGGATTTCAGTTTTGTACAGTTTAAACAAAACCCCAACTGTAAAAATGCTTTTTATTTCCACACACACACACACACACACACACACACACACACACACATATACATATATATATCTATATATATATATATATCTATATATACACCTGTTGCCCACAACAAAGAGGGGGAGAGATTTTATCTTATTAAATTCTTTTACTGTGGAATTGCTTAAGTCTCAGGAGTTAAAGGGTTAATTTATGTCCTGTAACTGTTGTGTCTCCTTCCATTACTGTCCCACTGATAAACAAGTCGTAGAATCTAAAAAATCAAATCAAATCGCAGGAAACTCATGCATGATCAAGAATATCATTGTTTTATAGTTAGAAAGCAGTGAAATGATGGTTTAAAAAAACCAAAAACATGCCAACCCGGTCGGTGCTTACAATATCTGACGAAAACCACCGTTCTCCCAAACCAAAACCAAGAGTTTTAGTAGCCTAAAACTACCACAGAAATAGAAACTCCAGCTTCTACTACCCTGTGACCACGTAGGGATGCCATACTTCCTGGGTTGTGAGGATAACCCCAGAGTGAAGTCATATATGGTTGTTGGCGCTTTCATGAACTTTAGCAAATTTTGGGATGCGGTAGAATTTCTAGTTGGAGACTATGATGAAAACTCTTGGAAAAACCCAGTTACGAGAATAATATATCATATTGTGTGATTCTGAAAACAACATGTCAGACTTTTTGAACCAAAAATACAGTTCATGTAAACATTTCTAAATAGAATCACAGCGTTGTTTCAGATGTTCTGTCACACGTACAGTAACTAATTCATGATTTTAAAGACTGAGAGCACTTGCGTAGGATCAGACACAAAGGTTCAAAGGTTATTTATTTGTCATGTCTTAGAAAAGGTACAAAAAAATTTAAATGTACTCCGAGGTTAAAAGCAGTGTAAAATCAGGCATTATAGATGCATAAGAAATCCTATTCAACAAGCTAAAATAGATTAAAATAGGGATAAAATAGAATAAAATAAGTATGAAGAACATGCATACAGTAGATGTGGTTAAAACAAAAAACAACTTCTAATCACTTTTAAACCAAACCACCATCCATGATCATGACTCATTACCTCCAAACAAATCAGTTTAACACTTTTTCGTTCAAGGTTTTCTTGTGATCAGACAAGTAGACTTGAGCCTTCATCATCATCATCATCATCATCATCATCAGAGCTGTCAAATGCTTCCTGGTGTTATGTGTCTAAAAACAGCTGATCGGATGGGGAAACTTTTCAAGAGAACAACCATGTTCGTTGAACTCTTTATCAGGCAGGTGACTATTTTTGGTCATTTACACCAACATTAAAGATGAGCCCACTCCTGTGCCACACAAATGGCTTATCCTTTGGATATTTGTGCAAAACTTTACTGATATTTACTAAATGTTAAATAAATATGCAATGATGTTTTTTCCATTAAATCACAAATGCAATGAATTCATTCCATAAACATGTTGATGAATGAAAATCTGATGTAAATTTACAGATATATTCATTTTTATTATTATTTTTATTATTATTACCCCTCTATTCCCTACTAAATGTTACCCTTTGATGCATGAATTATGAGAACCTCAGTCAAAAAATATTTTCCTAAGTGTATTTATTCTTCTTTAGGCCTGAAAAAAATATATGTGATTCAAATCTTTTTAATGAACCTATTTATTATGGAATTACAAAAATGTCCACTCAGCTGGACAACATGTGTTTAAGCTTTGAAGTAGAAACATGTATTTAAAAGGCAATATCGGAACACTATGAAATAAAACATTTTTAATGCAGTGTTTGTTTAAGAAGAGACTGTTAATTACAGTCTAATAACGACAAGAAATTGATTTTCAGGTAAACATGTGAGTGCAGATCAGGTATTAAATGCAGGGTGGGAGATCTTTTTTTGGAGCTTTTTTTTTTTTTTTTACCATATTGCTTGAAAACAATAGCACTGAAAACATAACACTGAAGTAGAAATAGTCTGCAAAAAACACAACATGTTTTAGTCCAGTCTAGAGGGAGGAACCAGAGGAAAATCATTGTACTGATCATATTGTGATCAGTATAATGTGTGTTTTTCTAACTTTTATACATTTTAATAGTTTTTAGTAGTATATTCATATATTTTATCAGTTTTACCCAGTACTTGAGTTTTTATCTTGTCTTTTATATTTGTGCACTTTTGCACTGCTGGAAGTTATCTTTTAAATCTCATTGTACACGGTGTAGTGTATGATGACAATAAAAATCATTCTATTTTATTCTATCTTTACACTGGTTGACTGCTGATACGACTATTAAATACCCCCCCCCCTCTCCTCCAATAATACATTAAGGTTGAAAATTTTGAATTTCAGTTTATTTCAATGAGTGACTTATAAAGGGTTAACAGAGTCAGGATGAGGTATCGGGTCTGTCATGTCAGTCTATGTGCATTCCTTTAAACCCAAACCACCACATGGATATTAAAGAAATGACAAACTGTGTTGAGATTTCACCTGCTGGCAACTTTTTTTGATCAGGCCACTGAATATATCCTGGATGGATTACTCATAAAGACAACCTGATGACTCAGTATAACGGTTTTTGGTCATTTTCACAGACGGGGACACAGTGAGGACAGTGAGTCAACTATCTCAGGTCTAATGTGGTCTACAGGGTCTGTAAGGTCTAATGTGGTCTACAGGGTCTGTAAGGTCTAATGTGGTCTACAGGGTCTGTAAGGTCTAATGTGGTCTACAGGGTCTGTAAGATCTAATGTGGTCTACAGGGTCTGTAAGGTCTAATGTGGTCTACAGGGTCTGTAAGGTCTAATGTGGTCTACAGGGTCTGTAAGGTCTAATGTGGTCTACAGGGTCTGTATGGTCTAATCCGGTCTCTAGAGTCTGTAAGGTCTAATCTGGTCTCTCGGGTCTGTAAGGTCTAATGCGGTCTACAGGGTCTGTAAGGTCTAATGCGGTCTACAGGGTCTGTAAGGTCTAATGTTGTCTCTCGGGTCTGTAAGGTCTAATGTGGTCTACAGGGTCTGTAAGGTCTAATGTGGTCTACAGGGTCTGTAAGGTCTAATGTGGTCTACAGGATCTGTAAGGTCTAATGTGGTCTACAGGGTCTGTAAGGTCTAATGTGGTCTACAGGGTCTGTATGGTCTAATCCGGTCTCTAGAGTCTGTAAGGTCTAATCTGGTCTCTCGGGTCTGTAAGGTCTAATGCGGTCTACAGGGTCTGTAAGGTCTAATGCGGTCTACGGGGTCTGTAAGGTCTAATGTTGTCTCTCGGGTCTGTAAGGTCTAATGTGGTCTACAGGGTCTGTAAGGTCTAATGTGGTCTACAGGGTCTGTAAGGTCTAATGTGGTCTACAGGATCTGTAAGGTCTAATGTGGTCTACAGGGTCTGTAAGGTCCACCCCTGCATGAACCCTGAGTGTACCTGCTTTGTTCGGTACCATGTAGTAATGGTACTAATGTAAGGATGTTGGCAGAACCAGATGTATACTGAAGGGCACTTTCCATCCATCCCACCATCAGTTTAATCTCATGCCCTGGGGCAGACGCTACAGTTCAATAAAAACCTACACCAGCAGAATTTTTCACTGGACACTTATTAAATAATGAGCTTATACTCTGCTGATACCTCCCTCCTCATGTACAATAAAGTACATCCAGCTACATTTATTGTCTTAGCTGCTTTTAAGTTCAGAATTCTGAATGAGTCATGTTCCAGAAACAGTAGTACTTAAACAGGTTTGTCCACACCTGCAGGACAACAGTTTATTTGAACATTTCCAGTCTGGCTGTCGAGCTCATCACAGTGCTGAAACTGCATCAGTCAAAGTCACTAATGACTTATAATTAGCTGATGACGGATTAGTATCGACCCTGGTTTTGTTAGACCTTAGTGTAGCTTTTGATACCATCGACCACAGTAGTTTAGTGCAGAGATTAGAATGTGACGAAGGCATTAGAGGGGCAGCCCTTTGCTCGTTTAAATCATATTTATGTAATTGGTACCAATTTGTCAACGTTAATTAACAATCACTCCCTCCTTTGGGGTGAGTGGCAACTCTCTCAGCAGTATCCACATAAGGAGCCATAGACAACAGGATCTGCAGTGACTCACTTGTGTCCTGTGTGGACCTGTGACCCCAGACCCCCCCCCCCCCCCCCCCCCCCCCCATCTACTGGAGGTCTCCTTCAGTGTGGTTTTCCCCAAGATTTATTTTCCGCCCACTGGGGTTTGGAGTTTTTTCTTGTCGAGGAGCGTCTAAGGACAGGGGATACTTCAGACTTTTATCTATTTCTGTGGTTGATTGTGTTTTTTGTAAAGCTGTTCAAGATGACATCGTTGTGATTTGGGGCCGTATAAATATAATTGAATTGAATTAGAATCACTTTGTCATTCAGCAAAAATGACATTAAGAAACAAAAATGATGCACAGCTCATATGAAAAACACATAGTTAAACCACCCCAGATAAAAAATAAAGTTATAAAATATAGTTCCGTAGATATAGTTCTATAATTCCGATATAATAAAGTAAAATAAATAACCATCTGTTGGATTTCCTGCTAATAAAAAATTATTGCACGATGTTATTTAAAAGACGGATGGCAGAAAGAAAAATAAACAAGGTGCGGCTATTCAGTGGATTTTTCTTCCACCACTAGGGGCGCTCTAACCAGAATTAGAATCAAAACAACTAAGAACAGTCAATGCAAAGAAGAATACGCTACTTTTTCTTTCTCAGAACACGGACGACAAATTAGCAACTGTTAATTATTTTCAAATCCTCACTTTTTCATCATGGAACCCACACGAAGAACTTCGTATGATGCAAATTTTAAGTTAAACGCTGTCAATCTTGCTGTCCAGTATTTTACATTTGTAATTTAAAACACAAAAGAAATGTAGATAAATATACGGTAAATACTGCTTATTTTTTCCCTCTTGGTTCTGTTCCATTTTAATCAGCAAAGTCGCTGCTGTGTTAAAAGTCACTGTTAGGAAAAAGTCTGTTCAGGTACATACATGCAACTACATTTACAGTTCAAGATCCTTCTGTATATGTAGTAAATATCTAACTTTTCAACGTAGATATCTGCGGCTTATAACCTGGTGCAGCTTGTATATTCTTTTTTTTATTATATTTTTAAAATTTCAACAGATGCGACTCATAGTCCAGAAAATACGGTGTTATTATTATTATTATTATTATTATTATTATTATTATTATCATTATTATTATTGCTGTTTTGGATTTTTTATTTTTTTTGGTCTTTTCTTTTGAACATGGTATATGAACATGATGGGTTGTCTGATGTAAAATGTCTTTTCCAATAAATAATTTTTAAAAACGAATAACATACGAAAGGATGAAGTTGCACATATAGCACGTCAAATGCTATAAGAACTGGCATGACGTATAACACGACTTCATACAATCAGTCTGGAATTTGAAAGAATAAATTAAGTTAAGAAGATTCTTCAGAAATTGGAAACCATGTCCTGCCAAGTTGACTGTTTTACTCTTCGACTGTGGCCATACA
This sequence comes from Siphamia tubifer, assembly GCA_020466265.1. Classification (NCBI taxonomy): domain Eukaryota; kingdom Metazoa; phylum Chordata; class Actinopteri; order Kurtiformes; family Apogonidae; genus Siphamia; species Siphamia tubifer. The sequence goes on along the minus strand of CM035785.1, from coordinate 9,564,423 downwards.
GACACCAGTTGATCCTGTTTTCGCCTTTATTCAACTTAAATATACAGGCACAGTTTTCATGTGTCATACCATAAGAATCTGTTTGATTGCGGTCGGAGCCGAGGACGTCAACAGGCAGCGTCACATATACCCACAGATGCTTCTGAAGTGAGAAAACTGACCAAACTTACTATAAATTATTGCTTTCACTGAATCCCAGCTACGTAGATAGAACAGTATTTGAACAGTTGCATTTGAAAAAGCGGCCTTCGTGGATCTCTGTGTCACGTGCACATGGCACATCAAAGCTTTGCCTTTATGAGGATATAGGGGAGAAAAACAAACAGCGGGCCTTGTCTGTGTTTCCCATGTATTCATTGTGCTATAAATTGGTTCTCATGCAGAATAGAGGAAATGTGAGTGAGCAGACAAATGTTGAAAGAACTAAAAGATGGCCGCGGGGGTTAGGAAGCTTCACCAACAGTTTTTTCTTTTTTTTTTTTCCTTTAATAAAGAGCCGGTACACTCCAGCTGAAGATGGATGAAAATAACAACCTCTATAATGTTTTTTTTTTTTTTCCCCCTTTCTCTTTCTTACACGCTTTCTCTTTCTCACTACTCTCTCTCTCTCTTTCTCGCACTGTCACTCTTTGTCTCTCATTCACTCGCTCACCCTCTGTAACCAGATAGGTCTGTCCTATACTCCTTCAGCTCTTTGATTGTTAGCTGCAGGTTTCAGATGCCTGCAGAGCGGCTGCACCTTCCAACAGGCGAATGATTGTGGAAGGATGAAACTTTAGAGGCCATCAATGGCTGTGGTGGAAGGATGAAACTTTAGAGGCCATCAATGGCTGTGGCAGACACACACAGGAACGCACACACATACACACACACACACACACACACACACACACACACACAAACCTCCACATGTTTAAAAAGAATAAACTCATGCAAATGGAACACAAAAATGGAAATGCATATTTTCAAAAACAAATATTACAGTAAATACAGAAACCATACATACACATAAACACACACATACACACACACACACGCATCAACAGCCAATAGTGTCAGTATGGGTGTGTGTGAGTGTTGGGGGTGGAACAATCACTGGAGAACAGTAAATTAGTTGTGGTGTTGAGCTGTTAAATAGTGGTTTATGCCATTTATCTGTGGGGTTCCTTTGAAGTTTTTCTTTACTCAGGAACAACTAATTATTATTATTATGAGTGGCTATCAAAACATTTGCAATCAATCAAGACTGAACTGTGTAGTTAAGCAAAGTCCCATCATGTAAAAGGAAAGAAAAACCCTGCATTGACACAATTGTTAAAATTGTAGCATTGACTCGATCTGTTCTAATGAGAAATATATATATATATATATATATATATATATATATATATATATATATATATATATATACTTACACCAACTTTAGATATTTAATTGCTTTACTTGCAAGTAAATAAAAGACAAAACTGTATCAGAGCTAACACTAATACAGAGTTTAAAAAAAGGCAAATTTATTTACATTTGTATGTAATTTTACATATGTCTGAATCCACCCAATGTTATTATTACACTTACAAGTAACATTTATGACGGAGCTTTACATACATTTTTACCTCCTAAAATGAGTCATCTATGTATTTAATGTAATTACAAATAACTATTACAAAATATACATACAATTAACATTTTGTTGCAGTCACAGGTAGTATGTTAGAATCTGTCAATAACAATAACGCTACTGGTTTTTCTGTGATAAACCATTTTAGTTTTTTAGTTGTTGACTGAGTGACCCCTGACCTCTTGGGTCAATGACAGGTCAAAATCTATACACATAAGATGCAGAATTGAAAGATCAGCATTTTGGTGCCCATTGGAAATCTGTAGGATGAATAGTTCAAATATTGAATCCAAAATTAAATTGTAACCTTTATTGTGACCTTGACCTTTGACCTAGAGTCTTCACATTTGTCCATCGCGGTTCTGATGTCAATGCACATCAATAGCGAGAGAAAAAGAAGTGATATGCAAAACCAGAGGTGTAAAGTAACTCAGTAAAAGTACTTCATTACTGTACTCAATTAAAGTACAGATACCTAAAAAATCTACTTGAGTATTTATTTATTCTTACATTTTTACATAAATATCTACTTTATACTCTTTACATTCTCAGAATAAACTCATTACTTTTACAAACTAAACCGATGTGACAGTATGAAAAATCAGTTGCTTCAGAGAGAAAATCAGTGGAGGAGAGAAACTGTGACTTTATATATTATAGTTATATGACTATCTCATAATGTTGACTCTTTCTTTTAAAATGATGCATTTTTATCTCATATTTATAAGTTTCTTAAAATCTCATGACTTTTTCTTTCAATTGTGACTCCTTTTCCTCCATTTTTCCAAAATGCCCTGCACATATCAAACACACTATCTACACAGTAACTCACTTTTAACGGCTTTATTTTAGATACTTTTCAAACTTTTCTGATTTTATTTTTGGAAGTATTATTGCGTTCATGACAAAAATTTTACTTTTGTATTTTATTTTAATTGAGAAGTTGTACTTTTTTACTTTTAAGTAGAAGAGTTGAATCAGTACTTCAACTTTAACCAGAGTATTTAGCTGTACTTGTCCTTAAGTACAGAATGAGAGTACTTTGTGCAAAACTGAGTATAGAGGAATGAAAAGGGAATTCCTGATTTGCCCTATTTCTGTCTGATCAATGTGAAAACACATTTTGGTGACCTTGACCTTTGACCTATACTCACCCAAATGGAAATTGGTCCAATAGTTTTTATGTAAAGCTGCTGACACATCAGAGTTATAATTACAAGCACTTCAACTAAAATTCAACCACTTTTCAGACCTTGAAAACCCTATTGAAATTCAAGCATTTTCAAGGATTTCAAGCACCCATATGAAGTTTGAACAAACGACACAGTGCAGAGGCAAGCATCAAATATGCACCTGAACAACCACAGTATGAAACGCTTGTTATGTGTTCTCTCTGTAGTATATTTTAGTTTCCATTTTACAAGGTGTTTCACAGGTCTGACAATTTCCACGGTGCTTCAGAAAACTCCGTGTCATTCCGTGTTAAAAGTCACACTGCGGCGAATTCATCTCCTTAAGTACGTCCTCTCATCACAAAGACATTTTTGCATCTGACTCTCCACACAACCCTCCTCATAGCTCCAAAAACAGGTCTGTGCGCCAGTTGTTAAGGGTTCTCACGGCAGTCCGTCAAGTGTCTCGGTAAACAAATGTTGCTGTAGATGCAAGCGCGGCTCTATTCCAAGAGGTCAGAGGTTAAATCGTTTACTGGAGCAAAAAATAAGACAGTGTCATGTTGGAGGACATCCGCCGGAGGACGATTTTACAACCTGGCGATCCTCAAATTGTAGTTTTGTACGTGCTTGTAAATAATCAGTAGATAATGACTGAATGTGGGTTTAAATGCACAGAGTAGAAGACGGTCAAGAAAAGGAGGTGCTGTTTTATTTCCTGATCTCATGGGCTGCTGCTGTGTAACTGTGACAGTGGAGTGTCCCAGGTTATTTACTGCTGAAATACTTGCCGAGACTATTTAAGTCGTAGGTAAAACACTACACTATCCCCCTCGACCCCTCAATCCTCTGTTTGGATTGACTAATGCGCTCTCTTGACGAGACAAACATGTCGATTTGGAGAATCGACCAAGAGTTTCATTGGGCGATAAAGAAAATTGTGATATTTGCTTTGCACTTTGGACAGTTTGCACATTATTGACAATGTAAAACAGACTTTTAGTAGCTTTACTATGTTATATTTTAGTATTTTTTTCATAGTTTTATTTATAGTATTTAGAAGATTTATTGTGCTTTCATGATGTATTTTTATCTTGTTTTGCACTGGGGGCGGGGGGGGGGAGATTGCATAATTTCATTATAGTGTGTGCAATTACAATAAAAGATAATCTATTCTGGACTCATTAGTGCTGCTGATAGTATTAAAATATTCATCAATAATCGCTTTCCCATTGACAATAGGCCTGTTTACGTTCAAGTTTTTATTTGTATTTATTTCCAGTTGAAAATGATAATTCCGAAGTTAGTTAGTAAACAGTTAATTATGCTTTAACATTATTCCTGTCATTCTGCACCTGCTCCTGGTCATATTTCATGTTGATGACGCACATATTCTATTCATATATTAGTTTGATTCCTATGGTTGATTCAGTCGAGCTGCTGCTTCATAATTATCACAAAAAAATACATGCAAAAGTTGCATGTTCTATCTGGCCTTCCACGTTGTCAGTTGAAACAAATGCAAAACAGGACGTGGACGCCATTGTTTCTTTCCAGTAGACATCCAGATGTTAAGCGGCCGTTCTGTCCAATCAGAACCCTCTGTACCTCTGGCTCTAATTAACTAGAGCAGAATACACCCGTTTCCTTGGAAAATTTTAACCAGAATTAACATGTGCACGTAAACACAAAAGAAATGGCTTTAATTCAGAATGATTTGATTCCAAATGAATAATTTGGAATTAAAAAAAAAATCATGTAAACATAGCAATTGAAGTCTTGAATTAATCTGCATTTAACACTTTAAAAAAGTCTTTAAACAGTATTGAATTTGATATGGCAGGTCTTAAGTTATGTTGCCATAAATGTGTTCTCTGTATTGTGTTTAAATGTTGACTAAATGTCCAAGCTACAAACAAAGTAATGTTGGTCGATTCACTTCCACCTGCTCCTACCTGATATTGAAATTAGCAATCAGTTATTGCTAACTTTGCAACCCACGGTTAGAAATGAGCCAGAATGATCAACACATTGGAGTAATTCCATACCTTTGGTGAAATTGTAGGAGGCGAGAGCAAGAGCAGGAGTACTTTGGGTACGTTTATTTGTATTGTTCAAGCAAAAATGTTGTTTTTTTAGTTCATCTGGGGATGAACTATTGTCCACAATTCAGTAAAATCTTATCTCCTCCCTCATTTCTTAATGGATTTCAATTCTGATTGATTCATGAGATAGATTTAAGATTTCGCTGGGTGGGTGATCCGTTTGGTCGACAGTGATGAAGCAGCTTCCCCGAGGGGCTCATTTGAAACTGAATGTCCCGTCATTTCCCTGCGATGCTGACAGTGCCCCCTGCTCCACAGGGGGCACTGTCAGAAGACGGACGAGGCGGCATCACTTGTACTTTTAAAGAAAAAGTTTAATATTTTAGGAATTGTTTTTACAGTATATGCAGATAGCCTGCAACCTGCGTATGGATTTTTCATTTCCGATAGTTGAACAGACTATAGTTTGACTAATGTATTTCTTTAATATCACATGTCAAATATTATCTGATTGTATTTATTGTTTTTTGTTTGTTTTTTTTGCTATTATTATTTAGAAATTTAAACAAATATCTTTTAGACTTCCAAAATAAATTATTGTCTACATTTAGCCAAGTTACAGTAATTTATTGGCTCAAGCTAAGAAATCATAAATAGTCAATGCTCTATAATGTAAAGTCATAAACATATTCACTATTTAAAAAATCTAAGCACCAATAATAAGACTTACAGTTGTGGAAAAAATTATTAGACCACCCATTGTTTTTGTCCATTTCTTGTTCACTTTACCTGAAGGTACATTTGTTTTGACAAATATAATGAAAACAAAAATAGTTCATAGATTTATTTCAGAGCTGATATTTATCCATTTTACATGTTTTATTGATTATAATAAAAATCACTTCAATTCATAAACACTACTTTTATTCATTTCATGCTTTCTTTTCTGTCTAAGTGATATGATCCACACAGGAGTTAGTATTTGATTACATAACCATTGTTTTTGAAGACTTCTGATGGTCTAATAATTAGTTTATGCGACTGTATGTTGTACCATTGAAAAGCTGAGAAAGTGCTTGATACAAAGCGAACAGGTAAGATTAGTGAACTTTCTAGAACATGTCTGAAAAATAACCACTTCCGTCACAAATGATGTCAGAAAACCTTCTTTGACTGTTCGTTTGTAATCTGTTGTGAGTCTTTAAAGCAGTAACAGTGTCCAAACCTTAGGTTAGAAATAACCTGGTAACAACGGCAAATAACTGCCCCCCCCCCCCCACTTCCACCAACTGCTATATTTTTGTGTGATTTGCACAAGAGATGGTGACTTCTTATAAGTACCTGGGTGTTCACCTGAACAATAAACTGGACTGGACTCAAGACACCAATACAAGACACCAAAAAAGGACAGAACAGACTCTTATCTGCTTAGGAGGCTGAGGTTTTTTGGGGTGGGGGGGACACTACTAAAGACCTTCTATGACTCTGTTGTGACATCCCCAATCTTCTATGGCGTGGAAGACAGGACAGGAAGAGGCGGGACAAACTGATAAAGGCCAGCTTGGTCCTGCGATGTCCTCTAGATCCTGTAGAAGGAGGCTGGAGGTCAAGCTGTCCTCCATCATAGTCAGGGACTCCCACCCCCTCAAACACACACTGACAGCACTAAGGAGCTCCTTTAGTGACAGACTAAGACACCCCAAGTGTATCGCAGGTCCTTCCTTCCTGCAGCTGTCATGATCCACAACAGAAACTACAACAAACAACCTACAATAATGTACAATTAACAGTAATAAACAGTGAAATTAATTAATCCCATGTGCAATAGTGTATATAGTGTGCATAGAAATTGATAGTTTTTTATATGATTTTGTTTCTATGCTGCTGTAAACATGGGACTAATAAAGGAATATCGTATCTTAAATGATCACAACCCTAAGCTCCTAAATTTATAAAGATAATAATTAATTTTCCCTTGGACATATACATGAAACTTTACCAATATTTACTAAATGTCAGAAAAACAGAAGTATATGTCTGTTTTTCCATTAAATCACAAAGTCAATAACTTGTTTGATTCATTGTATTGATGTGTAATGACAATAAAGGCTTTATTATCATCATTATCATTATTATTGTTATTGCAAGATGATAGGAGCAGCCATTCCATAAACATGGAAACAAACATAAATATCATGTTGTTTTCCAGATATATTCATTATTGTTATATTATATTGCCCTTCTATCTCGTAATAACTTAAAAAAAATGATGTGGTTTCCTGGTGTGTCCACACATACCGTGTCATGTTTCTGTTAAAACTCTTCTTCTTTGCTTGTAACATCCATCAACATCTGTTTTTTTTTTTTTTTTTTACATTCTCCTGACTGTAGCTGTGAAAAAATAGTCTCCATTTCAATCTCTGAAAAAAACACCTCTTGCCAGCGCATAAACATTTAATCAAAAAAAATAAAAGAAAATTTATGTTGAAGTTGTTCTTTTTCCATTAGATTCCATTAACTTATATTTGCATAATTTGAGGGTTAATGGAAAAGCGACAATATTGTAATCTTTCTCATATTATTTCTTGCATGCACCTTCATTTTAAATGGATATGAACTGTATTTTCCATGGCTTTAGTTGATCCACATTTACAACTGCTCACGTAAATGCATCTCTGGAGTCAATCTACTGATGCTCGGCGTGATGTGGAATTTTCTGTCGAGTGCCAGACTCTCATTTGGTATCACTTTTCTCTGTTGCAACAAAGGCTAGAATCATAACTCTTTATTTGTTTTATTGTCTTTTATTCGTAATGTCTGCTCTTGAAGTCTTACAAAATATATTTACTTACTTTTGAATAGCCCACATTAGGAAACACCAACTCTGAAAGTGATTAAAGTGAGCTAGATTTAAAAGCATTCACAGAAACTAATGATAATCCAACCCTTCTATGTATTCTTTTGTTGTAAAACCCACTCCACATGCAGTGGAATCTGTGCCTTCTGAGCTCAACTGTCAGAGATAATTTGTGAAATCAAACACTTGGAGTGATTCACCAAAGGAGGAGCTGGGAATGATACGGTCATTGAGTGTTTCCCAGCAGGTTTACTCCAAGCGTTTCTCGCGGTCTCTCCTTCTATCAGAGGGAACCTGCTATCACTCAGCGAGCTAGTTGGCCTGATGACAGACGCCTGTCTTGAAGGTACTTGAGGTAACAATCTGTTTGCTTTTGTCTTTCAGCCAACATGCTGAAGCTATGTTAATGCCTCTCTAAGGCCTCGACGCTGGGTCTCTGAGCGGTTTGCCAAGGCGTCCTGTTTACCAGATGCAGAACATTTACAATAATTAACATATTAGATTATAAAGTGAATTTAGTATTTTCTTGATACTGTTTATGATACAGTACTTTACATCTTATGTTGCATTTTCACTAGTATCAGCCAGAGGTGTTCAAAGTACTCATATTCTGTACTTTAAGAAGAAGTACAGTTATTTACTGTGTGTGAAAAAATACTCTGGTGAAAGTAGAAGTACTGATTCAACTTCTCTACTTAAGTAAAAGTAAAAAAAAAAAAAAAGTAAAGTTTTATAATTGTAATAAAGTAAAAAGTAAAACTTGATTTTGCTTTTGCCATGAATGCAATAATACTTATTTAACCAGAAAAAAATCTGAAAACCTTAATGGGTATCATATAAAATGTGACTCTATTTACGAAAAATTCACGGTACAAAACCACTTCTGAAACAAATTAATTTTGTAAGTGGTGGTACCACTGTATCTGCAAAATTTAACTAAGTTACATTTTCTTTAAAAGCACCGATATTGTTTCACAAAACAGTGGTCATAATTTAAAAAAAAAAAAAATAATTAATACTCATATTTTCAACAAAATCATACCACTACAATTAAATATACACCTTAGTTCACCTTCCAAGTGTGGAAACTCCTCTTTCATCCAGTGAATGACAATAGATATGTGAAATAACTACGAATATACCAGGGCCATGGGACCAATTGCTGTAAATTTGGTCATTTGCCATCACTACATCTGCACCAGTAAAAAAAAAAAAAAAAATGGCAGACTTGGCTAAACCCAATCCTGTTTTCTTTAATTAGTGATTAACACAACACAGAGCGAGCATGAGCTGCCAATGACTGAGCAGATGTTGAAATGTGGGAAGAGTGGTGAGGTTAGCGAACAAGGAAAACAAGCACACTGGATCCAAATGATCACAGTAAAGCAACAGGCAACTTAATTTGCCAGAGGTCGATTGCAAATGCTTTGTTAAAAAGGTATTAAGTGTAAAGGCGCCTTGCCAGGTTACTGTTACCACTGGAAAAGCCCAGACTGAGGTGTCAAGGCTTGCACATTATTGTCAAAGAGCCAAGAAATGCATGGTAAAAATAGACTTTTCCCACTGCATTAAATTACAAAATACATGTGTAATTTTATTTAGTGTAGTATTGCTTTATAATAGTGTTATATCATCCATTAGAAATATTACATGGCTGAAGACTGTGGCTTAGATCAACTCTAAATGTGTAACTAGGACTGTCAAATGATGAAAATGTTTAATCGGTTCAATCACAGGATAGCTTTGGATTAATTTTGATTGATCATAATTATAACAACTGGGTGGCGCCCAGATTTCCCACAAAATACACAAAAATACACTAATATATATAATATAAATCATGCTAAAAGTCCCAAAAAACTATGAAAAACCCAAAGCATATTGAAATATAGACAAAAACACCCCCAAATTTGATAAAATATTCCAAATATATACAAAATTATGAATAGATATGCAACAGGGCATGTGAACAGAGGTGAGCGTGGAGCAGAGCACGCAAAATATGGTCAGATCCACCTGGCACAGCACCGCACCGCACCGTGCAGCTGCAAGTCATTGTCAATCTGCAGTATTTAGGCGATGCAGTGCAGTTACGGGACTATTCAGTTTGTCACCTCCATAACCCGGGCACTGCCATTTCCCTTTTCATCATAACCTGGATGTTTCTTCACCACCATGGACTCTGGCTGATCTACCCCCATGTTTTGTTCCTGTTTATTTTCTTTCTCTGTCTGAATTTAGTTCTGTTTGGAGTTAAATTATATTCTGTCCTGAAGGGTGAGGAGGAGAGAGGACTCAGATGCTCAGCGTTAAAGGGAAAAATAATTTCATAACAAACCAGTTATATATATAATTGTAACATAGGGCAGTACATACTATACTATAACATTATGAGGTAACACTTTATAATACCTACACACAATTGACTATGTATTAACCATTTATTACCCATTTATAAATGGGTTGTTCATTATGTATTAACCATTTGTTACCTATTTGTTAATGTCTTGTAAAGGGTCATACTAGTGTAAATGTGAAATTTGATTATTTTTAACCCACAGATGCAGTGTTTACAATTGTTTCTTTGTTTACCTGTAAAGCAGATATTTGCATTTTTCTTTGGAAGACACTAGTATGAACCTTTACAAGACATTAACAAATAGATAACAAATGGTTAATACATAATGAACAACCATTTATAAATGGGTAATAAATGGTTAATACATAGTGAATTGTGTGTAGGTATTATAAAGTGTTACCCATTATGATTATGAATGATAAGCTATTACTGTAGTTATTATTTCACCTCCTGTCACTGTCAGTAATTTACAATGTGCAATGATGCTCTTTTTCCAAAAAAATTTTTAATATATTTTTCTTCTTTTTTAAGGTGATCTGGCAACTTGGGCTTTGATTTTCCTTGTTTTTTTGTGGTGTTGTGCTGCTCTTGGAACCTCCATTTCCTGAGGGCCTTGCCTGGGGGATCAATGACGTTACCATTATTATTGTAATATTAGCCATAACATTACATTAGACTTCAAAATCCACTAACAACAAAAGCACAAGGCAGATGACATACGATAAAGCTTCGATATTCAGAGCTAATAACTGAAAATATTAAAAGAAAATACATGGCACCAACACACATCACGGAAAGATCAACATCTCAAACACTGACAATAATGAGGAAATTGTCATTAACCAAATTATACAAAATAACTGCAGCTGCTCAAATAATCATAACAGACTTGGTTCACACATGATTAAAACTGCAGGTACCACTAGTATGTTTTGTTGCAAACATGAAACTACTTACAGTTTTTCAATATACAAACAATAATTGCAGTTTTTAACATATCAAGTAATAATTTCCATAAAAACACAGAGAGAAAAAAAAATCAAAAAAGCTCTTTCACCCACTTAACCAAATGTTGTATTAGCATAACCACAGCTTAACCATAGTTTATTTGCTATAACTACAGGCCTTTAAACTTAACTATACAATAGATATGGATCAGGAAGACAGTTTTTGAGACGTTCAAATCAGAGGTCGTAGAAATGGTTTTCTCTAAATCCACACTGAGGTTTTACAGAACTTCAGTTTTTCTGTCTGTAGAACTCAGTAATGTATTTACACTTATTTGTACAGAAGTACCTTCACAACTTTTATTTATGACCATGGGTTTTCACACCTGAAAGTTTGAACCCAGGTCCAAACCTCAGCCAGGAGAATGGTATTGTTGTTTTTTGTTATTTGTCCAACTTAACACAAAAACTACCACATCAATATCCAGTGTTGTACCTGAACGAGTTCATTGAACGATCGTTCATGAACGATATCATATTTTTGACGAGCGTTAACGACTCGTTCACTTCAGTGACCGTATCATTCCCAGCTCCTCCTAAAAGTAAGACGCAAAATTTTTGTTCATTTTGTTGCTCATTGTTTATTTTTCTACATTTTGCTTTCTATTTTATTAGTTTTCTTTAATTTTGCTCCATTTATGTCTCACTTTCTTCATGTTACTAATTATTTTGTCTGTTTATTATTCATTTTTGTTCATTTTATTGATGACTTTTGGCCATTTTTGTTCATTTTGTTGCTTATTTTAATTATTTTTTTATAGTGGAACTGCTAAAGTTTCAGGAGATAAGGGTTAAACTGAATCATGTGGAAGAGGTAAATATCTAAAACATGTAGGACACCGGCCCTTGAGGACTGGATTTGGACACACCTGGGTTAACTGGTTAATCTAAATTGTCCATAGGTGTGAATGTGAGAGTGATTGTTTGTTTATATATATTCAGCCCAGAGATGAACTGGAGACTCATACAGGGTGTACCCCGCCTTCACCCACTGTAGCTGGATTAGTTGTAATAATGTGTTAATAATAATCAAAAAATAATCAAAATTATTTTATTTTAGGGGTGAAAATGTATTGTTTTCAGGAAAAAGAACCAAGTAATTTGTTGATCTTATTTGAAGCACGCCTCATTTATAAATATATATGTTTAAAAAATAAGTGAGTAAAGAAAGAAAGAAATATTTTTACAGTAAAGTTTCATTCAGTCATGAATGTCTTCAATTTACTTCAATTTAACCAGACTTATGGTTCTGATTTTCACCTCTTTGAATATTATAAGGTCAGAGGTGCCAAGGCGGTGGCCATTTTGGTGTTGAGGATGAGAGATGCAGTCCATGAAGCTGTATTCACACAAAACTAAAAGTTACTTTAGCATCTTTCCCACAATATAAAATTTTCGCAAAATTATTAAAAAAAAAAAAAAAAAAAGTCAAACATCATATTTGTAAGCACAATAAAAATGGGATTGAAAAGCAATTTATTTTTTTTACCATTTACTGCAATTTATATTTTTCTGAAGTTTGATCCCATGTAACACAACCGGGGGGGGTGGGACTTTGACACCTTATGAACACCAATAAGAACTGCTTCTTTGTTAGTTTTACATTATTACTGTATACTAACATTGTTCTATAGCAGGGGTCTCAAACATGCGGCCCGTTAAAGGTTCCCATGCGGCCCCTGGGATGAATTTGCTCAGTGCAAAAATACCACAGTCAAGGTTTTGGAACTGATTTTAGTTCAGGTTCCACATACAGACCAATATTATCTAGAGTCAAATTATAGCAGTAAAACCTCCAAAAAAAAGAATGACTCCATATTTTCATCTCATTTTGATGTGAAAATAATTTAAATTATGCCCAGAAATAATGGTAACTTCAAATCTTTGTCCTTGTTATAGTGCAAAAAATAACATTAAATTAGGAAAATATTTACACTTGATAAATATTGATATGTGAAAAATCTGAATAAACATGAAAAACCTGAAATTTATAAAGAAAATTAATTTAGTGTCTTTGTAGTAGATCTGATCCATAATGTATGTGCGTAAATGATAAATTGAGGCATAGTATTGTTAGAATTCTATGTGAGATTTCAGTTTTTTCAGGTTATTCACATTTGTCTTGTTACATAGTTTATCTTAAAAAAGTATAAAAAGGTAATGGGGTTTGTTTGCACTAAAACAAACACAAAAATGTGTTATTGTCATTTTTTTCAAGGTTATTATTATGCTATTATTTTACTGGTTCGGCCCAGTGGTGTTCTATAGAAATGACATAAGATGAAGAAAAATTCAATTGACATCTGAAATGTCAGTACTGTAATAGCTCTGATTGTAATGATTACAACTATTGGATTGAAAGACTGAGTTTAATTGCAAGGCACCAGTTTCAGATTATTAACCTGTAAAGAGCCAAACAGCCACTGCAACTGAAATCATCTACTGATCTAAAATATTCAATCACTTCTGAAACATTAAAACTATCAATACAAGTAAAAAAAATTGGCGTAAAATGCATTTTAACATCTTTTCATCGTCATCACATATGACCCATTTGGATATTCAGAGGTTCTTTAGTTACCGTGGAAACACTGTCCTCTTCTGCAACATTAATTCATTAGTGAAACCGACGGAGTTGGATCAATGACAGTGGATGGAAAAAGTTATTTTATGTTCAGTGGTTGATATATTTGACTGAAAAAGTCACTTTTTCTTCAGTTTTCTCTGTTTTTCATATAATAACTCATACTCGTACTCGTCGTCTCCTGCTTCATCTGGTCGCAGGGGCAGCATCCTCAGCAAAACAGTCCAGACTTCCCTCACCCCAGCTACCTCAGCCAGGGGAATCTCGAGGCGTTCCCAGGCCAGGCGAGAGATATAATCCCTCCAGCGTGTCCTGGGTCGACCCCGAGGTGTCCTCCCGGATGGACATGGGAGGCGTCCAGAACGCATCTTCATGAGGTGCCCGAGCCACCTCAACTGACTCCTCTCGACGTGGAGGAGCAGCGGCTCTATTCCGAGTCCCTCCCGGATGTCAGAGAAGGAAAAGCGAAGGAAACTAATTTCGGCCTCATTCTTTCGGTCATATAATAACTCTAAACTTTAATGCTAGCTTTTTACAAATATTTACATGATTAGTTAATTAAATATGCAAAAATACCAGATTTTTACTGATAAAACAACAAAATACAGAGGATATGGTGATGATGATATGGAGAGAATTAAAAAAAAAAAAAAAATTGCCAAAAAAATACAATACTTGTTTTTTATGGGTGAACGGGAAGCAAATCCCATCACCCGTTTTGTCCAAAAAAAAAAAAAACCCTTTTGACATTATTATAACGGCATCAATTCACTGTATATGTTCAATGTTTCTCAATCTGTGTCTAAGCAGCGTGAACAAAAACTTTATACCTTTGATTCAGACCACAGAGTGCAGGTGTGATGACTGTTAGAATGGCAGATGGTACATGGTTAGAAACCACAGCTTTTGTTCTGACTGTGTCGGTGTGAGCGTATGGGAGAGCTTTTCTTTCACATGGTCTGACTTTAAAGATTTCTCATTATGTCTGCGTTCTGGGGGAATATGGTACAAGACAATCAAGAGTGATTTGTTGGTAGACAGAAGCCACAGTCGTTTTAACAAGGTCTGCATGTATGGTGCAGCATGGTGGGCTGTCTAATGAAAAGCAGACCGTGTGTGTGTGTGTGTGTGTGTGTGTGTGTGTGTGTGTGTGTGTGTTCAGTAAGCTGCATACCTCAGTGAGGAGGTGTGACACTATAGCGCTTATTATTCCCCAATAAACACAAAGCACTTCCTGTTTCCAGGCTTCATACTAACAGGAAGCTTTAAGCAATAGTTGCTGTCTTAACATTAATGATATGAAGGATAAACACTGAGTCTGAATAAAACAATGAATTAACTGAACTATCGAAGGATTTATTCAATAGTTTGATGTTCACTTTAACCCTTAAAAATCCAGTGCTTCTTTTGTGGCATTTTCAAAATTAATTTTTCTCCACACTGTAAACCCAAATGTTCAGAATAATTTAATATATTAAGTTGTGAAAACTCAAATGTATTCAGTTGCTGTAACATGTTCTTCTTTTTAAGTACTTCCAACTAATACTTTTTTAATTAAGGGTATTGTGGATATAAGTTAACATAACTTAAAAACATAGATGAGGTACAACTGAGTGGAACTAAGTCATTAAATGCTAAGAATGATATTGTACTGTTATTTCTGTTGTTTCAGATAAAGATGATTGGGGGAAAAAAAAAACGTAACTGATGTAGTAGATGCTGAAATACAATTTCAGAGCTTCTTCAAAGACACTGAACACTGGATTGACAGAATCTTAGAATACTAAGTTAATAAGTAATGTTTTAATTTAAGTATACTTTAATCAGCATCTAAATTTTAAGTTCTGGAAACTTGTATTTTTTTTTTTTTTTAAGTTTCATCAACTTCAAATAATTGAGGCAATGTGTTTGGTGCATCTTTATCATTTTAATTGTCTTCTGTTTCTGTTTTTTATGTAAAGTACCTTGAGTTGTCCTGTACATGAAATGTGCTATACAAATACATTTGCCTTACCTTGCAATCGATTGCATTTTTTTAGTTCTGCTGACGTATTCAGGTTTATAGTAGAAGGAAGACAAAAACACCCAAAGAAGATATGGACCACAACCACGCAAGTATATTTATAGTATATAAATATAAGTATAAAGTATATATATCAGTCTATACTTTAATGTTTCTTAAATTATGTATCACAATTTATCATATTATCATCTGTTTTTTGCATTCTTTTCAATGAAAGTGAGGTCTTTTTCTCTATTTAATTCACTAGTCATAAAAACTAAAGACAACACTGAAGAAAAAGTCACTTTTGGAGCAAAGATAACATTAAATGAATGCAAAAACAAATGTCTCCATTCACTGTCATTAATCCAGTTCCATGGGTTTTACTAGTGAATCAATGTTATAGAAGATGATAGTGTTTCCATGGTAACTACGGAGCCTCTGAACATACAAATAGGTCATATCTGGACAATAAATTACATTTAACACTAATTATTTATGTTTCAATAGGATTATTGGATCAACAGATATTAAATGGTTTACACTAATAAATCTTTGGGTCTTCAACAAACAACGGCATAATAAGTTTGAGAAGGGGATTAAATTCACCCTTTTATTTTTCATTATAAAATCATGCAGTAGCTTCAGGTTTTACCTTTATTTTTTTACAGCTTGACTCCTGTTTACTTTTTAAAATGTGAACTTCATTGTTTAATGTGAGAAATTCTCAACAACAAAAGTTCAGCTACAAGATTTAAAAATAATAATCATGAAATAATCATGAAACAAATATTATCAAACCAATCATACAGATGAGTTTTGGTACAATTATTAAACTGTCTTTTCTTTCAGTTGGATAATTATACAACTGTGTTTAGGGAATAACACAAATGGATTATTTAATTAAGTGTGACACATTTATTATTACATTTCTTTGAAACCTACAATATATCATGCTTCTAACTGTTCTTTGGTGTACCTCAGAAATGCATGGGCATTTTTAAAGTGAAATAATATGAATAGCTCTTGAAGGACGACACAAACCACTGACATAATGACAGTTTTGTGCAATTACATTGTAAAAATAAAACAATTCAATTAAAAGACCTGATACCCTCTACTAACCAAATTACATGTGACTTAATTTGTGACGGCTCTGACTTTTATACAAGAAGCTGTAAACATTGCATTAACATGTTATCACCTTATAAAATTGTTGTGGTGAACGTTAGCAAATGGTTGCATGATTTAAACACCCAGCAGTCACACAGCAGTGTTAATTTTTTACTCTGGCTTGAGCATTTAAAAGACTTGGATCAATATTGGTAGTTGAGAAAAGTTGAGAAAAATATTTATTCTCTTCTGTTGTAAATTTAACAATGATTACATTGATTGGTTTTCTTGTGGAAACATTGTAGTAATTGTAAATAGGGTTCAGAAAAATAAGTTTAATAAGCCAAAATCCTTTCAGTTGCATTATATAACAAAAAGTTGATATGCTATTTTTGTTGCCTGTTTAAAGTAAGTGAATATACTGCTATTTGACCATATATATATATATATATATATATATATATATATATAATTAATGACACTCAAAATTACAACCAGAACTATGATAAATAATTGGAATTAGTTTGAACCAACTACATGCAAATTTAAGAAACATGATGTTAAATGTATTATTATGTTTTTGTGATCTCATCAACAAGTGACCAAATAAAATGGTCCATCACAGATTTCTCTGAATGTGAACATTGTCAGCAACTTTTTTTTTAGTTAAATAAATTTAAGTCATTATAAAAGTGTAATAAATGACATAACATTCCAATATTTGTATGTATCTTGAAACTAAAATATTGCACATTATAGCTTTAAATTAAAGACAATAAAATAAAAACTACAAAAATATGGTAGAAAGGTTTTGTTAGCATAGGGGGCCTTTTTTATATAACTCTCTCTCACACACACACACACACACACACAGTGATATTAATATGAAATATCAATAACTATAGATTTAAAGTCCTAGCTTTAAATACAACATGACAAACTAAAAGGCCAATGTTGTGTAAACCTTGTAGGAAGATGCTGATTCGTGCGGCTAACAGTGGCAGTAGTTTGTCCTGTGTCCTGGCAGAACAGGAGGAAGGGGTGTGCATGAGTATCCCTCCCCAGGTAACTCTACCTGTCCCTGAGGAGGGAGCTCTCCTCCTCCCTTGCCCATGCACCACACACTAACTCCTCCATTAGCTGCAGCCATAGTCCTCCAGCACCGCTCCTGCCATTTGTTGGACCTTTTGTTGTGATACCTACTTAAAATATCAAAGCGGACAGAGCCTTCAATGAGACATCTGAAAACTGAGAAACACTGGTTTTATGTGTCAATGCCGCACAATCCAACACCCCCGCCCCCGTTCGGCATGTCATTCATACTCTTTCTCCCCATCGCTCCCTGTGTCTATGGCCCGGCTCACTCGCTCTGTGCAGGTATCCCCAGTTGCAAAAGGCAAAGAGTAAAGCAGGCTTTGGGTGGGACATGAATGGTTGACATGGTTGCGACCAGAACAATAAGTGGAGTCAGGAAATCAAAGGCTCTAAATACAGGGAACCAGGTCAAAGGCACTGCCATGCAAAGAGTGTGTGTGTGTGTGTGTGTGTGTGTGTCCTGGCCAATCATGGCTCTCCCAGAACTGCCATGAACACCAGATCTTCCTGACTACTTCCTCTCTGAGTGATTAGTGTGAGCAGACACAGTCTGAAGTGCCCTCTGGGTATCTGTGTGATTAACACACTGACTATTTTAGACCTGAGGCTGCTCACAGCCAACACTGGCTGACATTAGTCTCAAAGTGTGTGTTTGTGTGTGTTCCCCCATCACCGTAACCTCATGGTTTTTTTTTTTCCTGTTCTGATTCTGAGCCACAGAGAAAACACATCATCATTTACATACTGGTTAGACATGACTTTATGAACTTCTAATTGGACTCCAGTGTCCTACACTTCCTGTTGATTTTGATTATTGGTATAATGTGTAGTATTACAATATAAGTATAAAAATGTTTTTCTTGATAGTTTTATATAAATTAAGCCTTTAGCATAAAAGCAAAAAAGAGAAGATAGGATGATTTGGAAAATACTAATAAAGCCGGAAATAACCTATTTCCAGATTTGTATTTTTTTTTTTTACATAATTAAAATTTTTTGCTCGGCCAAAAAATAGATCTGTTAATACAGATCAATTAATGTGATTTAGGTGTCCAACAACTGTCAAAAAAAGAAGCTGAAAACACAATGTACATTTTACATTTTCACTTGTCCCCTAAATATTCTTAAAACTAGGAAACCGCAGACCTCCACCAACATAGCCCCCCTACCCCCCACCCCGGATCACCACCATTTCTAGATCTCCTCATTACCAACCTACCTACCTTTCAGCAAACTCTGTCCATAAGTTTTTATCTTGCTAACTAAGAGACAGACAGACAAACAAACTGTGGTAAAAACATGACCTCCTTGGTAATGTAAACTCAGTCCAAACTCTGAAATATTCCTGAACTTTTCAATGAATAGCGTGCGTATTGTTGGACTTTATAAAACTACGATGCTACCCTTTATTTTTCTGGAATATTCTGTAACTCTAACCTTGAATTTGGCTGTTAGCTTTTTGGCTTTTTTGTGACATACATTTCCATATTTGGACAAAAAAGTTGAGCTGCAGGACAACAAGGGGACATAGATAAGCTAACGTTTATGCTACTACTGTTTATACCCACAATGGTCTTAGTTTGAATACTTAATGACAATTATAGAAGAACTATCAGGAAAATTCTCAGTAAATATAAACCTACTCAATAGACAAGTGAACAGTCACTCACTAGTGTCATTCAATTGCTACAACACCTAGTGGCTATGAGTGGTATTACACGTCGGATATTTCCACAGGATTCAGTTTTCAGCTACATTTATTGCCTTTTTATTGGGATACTGAGCTGCCAACAGGACTATGTTTGACACAAAACTGATAAATATTCACGCACAAATATTTCCTATCAATACTCACTGATGGGGATGCATCTTTGCAACAGATGTGAAACTATAGAAATACAGATCTGTGCTCATGTCACAGAAACTCCTCATTATCTGGGTGGTCTCGTTGTTTTTAGGCACTGGTCCACATGTTGTCCTTCATTTCATTATCTTCATCATTTCTACTGTGGATAGAAATGAAAAAATCCAGCTCCATCATTGTCAGATCATGGCTATTTAACACAAAATGTCAGTAGTTGGTGATGAAGTTTCTGTACTGAGTTAAGTTTCTTTGTGTAGTTGAAACACTTGTGCCTGGAGCCTGGAATATTACATTGGAGTTGAAGCTAATGGATGTGGACTAACAGTTACGTTCAGATGGTGTATACAAGCCCTGAGCCAACTGAGGGTTTTCTTGAGGAACTACAATAGCTTCAATGTGGTGTTATATTTCTGAGAAAGTGCGTTTCATAGGACAAGATTACACACCAAAATATAATCCAGATTTTAACCATTTGTTGCTACTCCCAAACAACAATCCTCCTGGTATTTTTCTTTAGTTACTTCTAAAACTTTTACATCGATGTATGTAGTGTTTAAGGAAATATTTACCTCCAGGTGTAAAACATATGTCACACCTATATGTGGCGCTGTGCACAGACTCAGACACAACTGCAGGATACACCAAAATCACAGAACAATATTGTGAGGACCCACTGGGGTTTTCTTCATTTCCAAAAGATGGTGTTTTGCTTTCCCATATGGCAATGTGAGGGCAACATTAGGAGATTCAGACTGATCTCATCAAATTGCGTTGTATGTCACGTCTGTTCTGAGGGCATTTAGTGTGCTCTATGTGCACATTATAATTACAATAGCACCGCCTGTTGGTTTCTGTCCCCGTTCGTCCTGTCTGTCCTGTCCAGTCTTTGTTTCCTCCGCACATCACTGAGGTGTAGCACTGCCCTCACTGGCTTGTAAGGGAGAGTTCTAATGGGGGATGTCTGCTCAGCTTTCGGGGAGGACCGATGATGGTCACACACATGCACTAAATAGTATAGTATATATGGCTGCAAGACTGGAATATGCATTGATCTCAAGCAATGTTGACTTCCCCTCTGTGGAGTTAAAAGATATATAAAATTAAAATAAAATAAATAAATGAATAAAATAAGTGAATGAATAGAAAAATAAAATAAAAAAATAAGAACATGCAGACAACTTAGAAAAAGGAAAAAAAGGACGAAAAAAGAAAGGGAAAAGAAGAAGAAGGAAGGGAGGAAAAAAGAAAACAACAAACAACATAAAAAAAACTATTTGTTACCTACTTTCCTATCTGCTCATTTGTTTTTTGTTTTTTTTGTTTTTTGTATATATGTATATGTTTAGTACTTCAGTTATTTATTATTAGTTATTATTTTATTATTATTATCATTTTTTGTACTATGCACTATATTGCTATAAAATGAATTCAGGTTATTGGGGAAGTGAAGAAGGGGTAGGATTAAATAATCTTATGCTTCATCCTACTCCTTTTCGGACATGTCATTGTTATTATTATTATTGTTGCACTTTGCACATGTTCGAAATAAATCATTGAAATCAAATCAAATCCTTCATTAATTTATTTTAAATTTTCACTTGGATCATTAGACCCCAGTGCATTATAGTTTAACCCAATCTATAATTCTAACCCAAACATAACCCTAATCCTAACGCTAATACTAATCCTAATGCTAACCCTAAACTAACTTTAACTCTAAACCTAAATTTAGTCCAAATCCTAAATTTAATCTTAAACCTAACCCTAAATTCACCTCTTTACCCAAATCCTAATCTTAATCCTAATGCTGTCTCTAACCCTAAACCTCCATTTATCCTTACTTTAATCCAAATCCTAACTCTAACCCTAATCTTAATCTTAACCCCAATCTTAAACATAACCTTAACCTTAACCTCAACCCTAATCCTAACCTTAATCCTAAATCTAACCCTAAACCTATCTTAATCCTAACCTTAATCCGAATCCTAACTCTTAACTCTAGACCTAAAATTAATCCTAACCATAAGCGTAACCTTAATCTTAACCTTAATCCGAATCCTATTTAAACATGAATAAAAATAAAATAAAATAAAAACTAAATGTAACTCTATACCTACTTCTAACCATAATCATAACTCTATCTCTAATCTTAAATATAACCTCAACCCTAACTCTAACTCTAACTCTAACCCTAAACACAACCTTAACCCTAATCCTAAACCTAACCTTTAATCTCATGGTTTCAGATGCATCTTGAACATACTGTACATGTGTAAATCTTATAATGTGCACAGATAACACACCATTCAATAGTGACATTTACACAATTCATGTTATCACGTTGGTAGATTTTTCTGCTCTGGGGCCCATTCTCCAAAAATACAGTTCCAGGCCACCGACAACAGTAGTGTCATGTGAACGAAAGGCCGCGACTATATTAAACCTTGGACATAATTTCATAGTCGTATATATGGGCCATGAAAATACATCAGCGTCCATACATTGCACTGCTGCTTGACTTTGTCTCCCGAAATCTTTCTTTGAAAATGACTTTGGTCAGTGTTTAACCAAACATCTAGACCAGGTCCAGCATCTACTGTATGATCAGTGTATGTAAGTCACACAATGGGATCATTCTCAAAAAACTGTTTATGAAACTCCAAATCCAATGGTCCCTTGAAACACCTGGGCCTTTCATTTAGTGTTTAAGAAAGCTTTGGATAAATGTGTGAATAAACCTTTAATTATAATTCTGGGACTTAAACTGGATCTATAGCTCTCCATTTGATCTGCAGTTGATCTGAGTTGATGAGGAACCAGCATCAAGGTATTCACTTAGCTTGTTCGCTGCTAATCCCTCTGTGTTACGCTGGCTTTGTTGCTGTGTGTGTGTGTCTGTGTGTGTGCGTCTGCCTGTCTGTGATGTGGTCGCTCCTGCTCTATTAGAATGTGTTTCTGATGTCTGCAACATGACCTTCCTCCTCATCTCTACACGGGTGGTGCTGTGTGTCTGAGTGTGTGTCTGTGTGTGTTTTCAGTCTTTCGTGTCTATTAGTGCGTCTGTTCATGTATGAGATTGGTTTGGAAGGTCCTTCTTTACAATTTCCTGTTCCATTTTAGACCACATCTGAGTCTTTATCCTTTATAGTTGGAAACTCGCTCCCTCTTTGAAACTGAACATGAGGGAATATTTTTTAGGGTGTCACCAACCTACTGTCGGATACAATAACTACGGCGATGTGATCCTTTTTTTACTGCTGTAAAGGATTTATTTTGTGTTGATCTCATGTTTTTTTTTATAATTGTCCGAGTTTATTTTTTGCAATGTTATTTAAAGTAGTCCACAAAAACGCCCTCTGACACCAGTGACATGTGAGATATATTCCTCAAAAATCCATCGGTAAGCAGTTTATAGGTTTTACTGGTTACACTAGCAGTGGTATAAATATAAATGTATTCAATATGAGGCAAACTTAGGATAACATTAACCTCTCATAGCATTAGCCTTTCGTTGTGTTAGCTTCTCATAACATTAGCCTCTCATAATATTAGCCTTTCATACCATGAACCTTTCATAACATAATATTAGCCTTTCATGTTAGCCTACTCACACAGTTTAACTCTTGATGGCACCATCCCTTCTCTAAGTATACAGTCTTATGGGCAATAGTTGAAAACAGTGACTCATTTGGAAACCACCTTAAAACTTACCTCACAATGATGTATTCCATGGAAGTAGGTTTTCTCAATGTGTCACTCACTTGAAAGATGTTTATTCTACCTGTCTCATTCACATTATCAATAATCACACATCTTGCAATGGGATGTGCACTAATCTGTCAATTAGCACATGAGCTCTCCAATCAGGTTCCAGAGCTGCAATATTTTCTTGCGCATGACCCGTCCTACTCTGCCTCTGATTGGCTTATCAGTTCTAATGGGAAAAGTTAAAGGGCTCCTTCCACTGAAAACCACTTTGTGAAACTCTTTTTACAATGTGGTACTTCACAGCCAGTTCTATATGCACACAGAACTCCAAGAAGTGAAATTCGACTCACATGGGTGTATGGGACAACCTACCATAAAGACACGGACATACGAGCGACGAAACCTAGCTACGTCACAAGGCCGTAAGCCTCGCCCAGAGCCATGTATGGCATCACCCACGGGGATCATCCTCGCCCACAGACTAGTGACACAAATGTCACGCACTTCTGGGTTAGATACACTGTATGTGTAAACATTAGCACCTTCCTTGTTAAGTTACAAAACTACTTTTATATATATATATATATATATATATATTTAAAAAAAAAAGTAAATATATGTACCTGTCAGCTCAAATGAAGTTGCAACATCTCTCCATACTTTCACTTTTAACCCTGAGTCATGGTACCCCTTCAGTGAGAGGTCGTAAATAACAGGGTTGTCTGAAACCGCTAAGATCAACTGCTCTTGTTGGTCTAAATTCGCTGCCATTCTTTTAGGTAGTTGTTGACTGTGGTTATCCCGCCTCCTACTTGCTTCTGATTGGGCAGTAGCCTTTGATTGTGACATTGACGAGAACTCGTAGCTGTCAGGAAATGCTCTTTTTGCGTTTCATTTGTTTGTTTGTTTTTTTTTTTAGTGCTGAACTACATATGATTTGTAAAAAGTTTGCTTAAGGAGCTCTACCTGGACTCAAAATAAGCAATAATAATTAGAGGTGCTGTATTGGATGGGAAAATAGCAAGACAAAAAAGAAAAAATTCCAAGGCACTCTCTTCTAAGTGAAAATTAAAAAGCCTTTATTAAATTGGCTTGGTTACAAATCCGATAAAATCATATAAAAACCCCAACGCATTTCGGCATCATAGCCTTCATCAGGGAGTACTGACTCCCTGATGAAGGCTTTTTAATTTTTGCTTATAAGAGAGTGCCTTGGATTTTTTTCTTTTTTGTCTTACATATGATTTGTATTGAAAACTAAAGATGCATCCTGTGGACACAGACCCTAATAAAAAGAAACTGGCAGAAATACTACTGAATGGTGCACAGTAGGGGTATTTAGAAGTGGGTGTATGCAATGCTGACTGAAAAATAAGCAGATTTACTTCATATACCCTGGACTACACCTCTGCAATAGTCATGTGCTCTTGTGTCCTTGGGCAAGACACTTCACTCTTCTTGCTTCCAATACTACTACTCACACTGGTAGAGGAATGGTGGTCAGAGGAGGCCATAGGTGCAAAATGGCAGCCACACTTCTGTCAGTCTGCCCCAAGGCAACTGTGAATGCATATGTAGTTTACCACTGCTAGAGTGAGAATGTGAGAACAAATGAATAATTGATCCACTGTACATGAATGAGTATGCATTCATAGAAAAACGCTCTATAAATCTAATCCATTATTATTATTATTATTATTATTATTATTATTATTGTTGTTGCTGTTGTTGGTATTATTATTATTATTATTATTGTTATTATAAACTTACGCTGTTTTCACTAAACCCTCATAATGAATGAATAAATTCAATATGAATAAAACATTCTGGTATAGTGTTACAGTGACCTTGGGTTTAAGAAAACAGACTCAACCAACACGTACACTGGACATTGCAATCCAACTCATGACTGATTGTGGATATTTCACACTGGACCAATGTCACCACAACAATTTGTTTTAGAGGACTTCATGATTCCTTCTGCTGAAGATCTATATGGAAATGCAGATTTCGTCTTCCATCAGGACCTGGCCAATAATTGCCAGAATGTATGTAATTTTTTGGAAAGTATCTGTATATTCAGGACTATGTTTGTATACTTAGAGCTCTATATTTCTATATTTTTTGTATTTTCTGTTGTATTGATAATTCTTTCCACCTGTTTTTTTAATTATACTTGAATGGAGTGACTGTAACATTGAGATTAATAATTTATTCTGATGCTAACAGAGGTGGCTAAAGTACTCACATTCTATACATAAGTAGAAGTACAGCTACTACTGTAGTGTGAAAAAATACCGATTCAACTCATTTTCTTACATGAAAGTAAAAAAAAAATAATTACAACTTCTCAATTGTTATAAAGTACGAAATGGAAAAGAAAATAATATTTTTTATTTTATTTTCCACAGCATTTAAGCCATTGATACAAACTGGTCACTTCAATAGACAGTTATTCTTCAATTGTTCTTTTATATATTCATGGGTTTTGTTGTTTTAGTTCCATATCATTACTGTAACTTGGTTGTTCTTAATACCTGATCTGCACTAACATGTTTATGTGTAAATCAGTTGCTTGTTGTTCTTAGACTCTCATTAACAGTCTCTTCTTAAACAAAAACTGCATCATTTTTTTTTTTTTAAATTTCATAGTGTTGTGATTTTAAATTGTGATTTTAAATACATGTTTCTATGCTTCAAATCTTAAACACATGTTGTCCAGCTGAGTGGACATTTTTGTAAAAAGATTTTTTTTTTCAGGCTAAAGAAGAATAGAAATAGAAAAAAATCTTGACTCACTATTTGTTTTATGTTGTTACATGTGTGTTTGTTTTGGTTGTTGTTATCTCCTTAAAACAAAACTCTGAATGTGTATAATGTGGACTATTTCCAAAATATTAATCACAATTAAAAAAAGATTTGAAAACAAGAGGAAAAAGACAAACCATGTGAAAGCGTTCCCCACAAACGTACATACCTTTGCCCACCTCACCGCTGCTATGTACACTTTAAAAACATTAGTGGGAAAGGGGTTTGAAACAAGACCAACAACACTTGCTTTAAACACACACCATCTGTCTGCTCCTGTTACTGTTCCTTCAAACCAAATCTTTTCTATTTTAGTATCATAGAAACTCATCTGGTGCGTCAGATGCTATCAAAGACCCAGGTAAACAGCCAAATTTTCCATGTGAAAGAGAAGGGATTAATAAGAAATGAGAGGCGGTTTTGTTGAGATGGGTTTGGCTGACGTCCGATCCCGGAGGTCTGCTCTCGCCACCAAGTGCACTGTGGGATGGTTCAGACAGCAGCCAGGGTGGTTTGGAGGGTTTCAATTAGAGAAGCAGCAGGGAAGGTCTGTAACTTACATGACACTGCATCACCATCAAACACTTCGTGCTGCTCACACCGACCCACGTTCCTTTTTTCTATAACCTAGTGACTGATACAGCAGCACGTTTCACTTGTAATTAGGTGAAACCATCTAACAAGCCGTTGTCTCTGGAAAGTACAGATGTACGTCTGTGATAAATTATATTTGAGGCCATGAAAGTTGACGGTCATCTGCAGATTTCACCGCAGACAGTGAGTGGACATCTGCAAAAATAAAATGACAAGAAAATCCAAGGTTAATTCAGGAGAATGAAAATGTATTGGTGAGTTTAAGACGGAAACATCTCTATTAGGTCAATGCTACTGTTTGTTGATCCTTGTTTCAGACTAAATTATGACGGCTCTGACCTTGGTTGTAGAATTCCAAATAGATCTTTTGTACAGCTACTGACAACACAAACTATACAGAAAATGGAAGTGATTGGTGGATTTATTGTGTAATTTTCTGTCGAAACAAAGAGCTAAGCTAACAGAGCTATACCAATAGTCTACAAGTAAAATGCTAACCGGAATAAAACTCATGAAATGTGTGTTACCGATAAAGAAAACACAAGTGTTAAATGTTGGTTGGTTCAAGTGTACAAGATAAGTCTGGGGTGAAAATGTGAAATTCTTGGAATGAACAAGAGAATAGGTTTTAGTCCAAAGGAATATTGGTGTCAGATCTACTTCAAAACACTGTCTGCACATTATGATCCATTCACTTTACAGGTTATTTCTAGTGGAATATTTACTAATCCATTGTATACATGTACATAAACCACCATATATGTGGAATAACACACCATCATATATATTAAAAACATGAACTAACCAACACTTTTGACATTTGTTTTTTGATTCAACTCATTAAAGTATGTAAGATTTAGCACATTTAATGTCTGAAGAAGATACTTTCTAAAAAAATTGTGGACCAGTGTGATGTAAAATATCACCTGGTGCATGGTGTGAACATTGTAAGAGACTGTTATTTTGAGTGACTGTCAAAAAAAATAAAGTAATTGTGGAGTTATACTGTACATGCATACCTTGAAATTGACCCTATCTTGCAATGATGTCACTGGGGAACATAATTCATGTTGTTAGTTCTGCCAGCTGTTTTTAACAAATTTTTGGGTGCGAAATCCAAAACTGATCTCAGTTTATTTTTTCATCACATTAAGTTTTTTTAACTATAGGATCCCAGTTTTATAAAATCATGCGAGAAATATTTAACCGGTAAGAATTTTCAAATATTGACATAAAATGAAATATGAAATAAACAGACAAGACTACAATGTTTATTTAACACTTATGTTTTTATTAAGGTTATGTTATTGAGCTATTGGGAGCTGCACTGTCTCCATGGTAACTGCACAAACAAGTTGCCACGTAGCTGTACATGAGTTCAATCATAATCAGCTGGAAAGTTTTATTACAGCTATGCGGTGGAATTTTGCTCATCTGAAGGGTAAGCTGTGGAGAAAAAAAAAACTTGATGTACTAGAAGAAAAGACAAATTTTGGGATAATGACACTTGAGTTATAATGAGTTTTTATATTGCTCCCCAGTGTAAAGAATCTTCAAAAAAATGTCCTGTATCCAGACCAATCAACTTGTTCCTTATGCCAGTATCAACATTTCCTTAAAATTTCATTAAAATCCTTCCTCAAATGTTCTTGCTAACGGACAAAAAACAAACCAAAAAAAAAGCCCCCCTCCACACACTACCCCAATCATTTGTTCCTTCTGCCAGTATCAATATTTCCTGAAATGAAATACAATTTCCTGAAATAGACAAAAAAAAGCAGGAGGTTAAAATAATAATGAATATATCTGTAAATTAGAAAAGCATTAGAAACACAGACTCCGCCAAGGCAGATCAGCCCCCACCCCCCCTTTTCACTTCTGCGAGGAGTGGTCTGCCCCAACCAAGTGAATGAAACACATTTTCCTCCTGAAATTTCAACCAAATCCATCCAATACTTTTCGAGTTATTTTGCTAAGAATCATCCACGTGTCACCCCCCACACATACCTCCACCAATCACCACCAAAATGTCATCATTCGTTCCTTGTCCCAGGATCAACATGTCCTGAAAATGTCGGCCACATCTGTCTATAACTTTTTGACACTCACAAAAATAATGATAATAATGAAGTTTATGAAACGACTTTTCGTGTCATTTCGTGAAAAGAAATGACATAAATAATGCCTTTGTAATTTAATTTTACCCTATCTGACACGATGCTGTTTTATTCTATTCAATTTCCTTATTTTGCATGGATCTAACATCATGTTCTGTTCATTTATTTTGTATTTATTTATTTTTTTCTAACCTCAGTTCGACTTTGTGTTATTGTTCTTATTTCTTTGTGTTGTGTTTTATTCTGCTGCTGTACCTTGACTTGGCTATCAAAGGACGTTATAAACTGTGTTTTTGAAAGGTGCTGTATACGTAAAGTACTTAACTTTTATCACTTATTTTAACTGCACTGCACTCCACCTCTCAGACCTTGGTTTGTGTGCACGCATATCCATGTGCCCACCTGTTGTGCCCACTCCCCTTTTTTTTTTTCTTTCATTTCTCTATTTAATTGTTTTGTTTTTATTACTACTATTACTATTTTGCTTTTCTATATATATGTGTGTGTGTGTGTGTGTGTATGTATGTATTCTGACTTGGCCATGTACTACAGTTTATCAGTCAACCAATGGGAATGTTCGCCTGTTTGGGTTTGTATGATGTCATTTTTTACCCTGTACAAAAGACAATAAAGTTTTAAATAATAATAATAATAATAGAAAAACTGACATTAGGAACTTAGTAAATATCAGTAATGTTTGGCTTATATGAGCAATGATAAAGCAACTATTGTTTTCTTCATCAAAACAGGCTGCATTATTAAAATACTATATGTTATTACTGTAAAAGGTAAAACAGTCGATTAGATACTGTGTGCAAAAGCGTAAAAGTAAAGGGTTTTCAAATGAAAAATGCATTCATGTGGATGATATCTGACAAATCTGAACTGAAACCCTCTGCAGCTCTGAGCTCCAAACTCTTGGCGTCCACCTGTTCGACCCACAGCTGTGCAATACGGACACATTTCAAGTCTTAAGTTGAAAGTGCTTTAATGTTTTCTACTTCAGGTGCTGCCGTGTGTTTGTACCTCATCTGAAGGCTTACCTCAGCTCACATGTGCCTGCAGTTGACTTGTGCGCTCAGATATACTGTATGTGTTTGTGTGTTTTAGTGGGTGTGGTGGCCTGTTTGAAGTCCTGGCTTGTTGCGTCTGTGTATGGTGAGACAGACTGACAGACAGACAGACAGGGATGGATGGATAGACGGCGACAGGCCAAACAACAGGTGTGTCTTTTGAACGTAGCCCACCGCCATACGAACGCCCTCTTTACCTTTAGCCACGGCTGATTCTTGTTTTCATCAGCGAAAGAAAAGACTTCTCCTCCTCGTCGCTGTCTGTCTTTCATCTGTGGAGAGAGACAGACAAGCCCGCTCTGTGGCTTTAGACGCCTGTACTGTCTCTCTTCATTGATGCTCTGGTTTCTTTGCTTAGTTATGACTACGGCACGACAGTTGACTTTACCTGTGTTACTTTAAAATGGACCTGTCAGCCAATCACAGCGTTCCATCTGCACCAGTGATGTCGAACTCATTTGAGTTCAGGGACCACATTCAGGTAAATTTGATCTGAATTGGGCCGAACCAGTAAAATAAATAAATAAACAACATAATATAAAAATTATGTCAACTTCAAACTTGTATCTCTGTGTTAGAGGGGGAAAAAAGTCAAATTACATTATGAAAACAAGTAATATTAAGCTTTAGTTTATCATTTATATATATATATATATATATATATACAATCTAAATTACAGATCACAGTGAATCTACAGATACACACAATATTTAGTAATAAGTGGAATATTATTAAATTTGTAGTCAACTTCTCTTAAGATATTTCCAATTTGTGATATTTGTTCTGATTATTGAGCTTTTTTTGTGAAATTATACTTTGTCTTAGTGTCACTAAATGGAAAAAAAAACATTTTTAAGTGGTGTTTTTTTTTTTTTTTTTACTTGTGAATATTTTTAGGTTATTATGAGACTGAATTGGTCTGAATGTGGACCACGAACTAAAATGATTTATATCTTCGTGTAATTTTTGCATTTCATGAATTCATCCAATGACAGGCTGTCCGTCCATCCGTCCGTCCGTCCAGCTATCTAATCTATCAATCGACCCAGGACACGCTAGAGGGACTATATTTCTCGGCTGGTCTGGGAATGCCTCAGGATTCCCTTGGTGGAGCTGGCTGAGGTAGCTGGGGTGAGGGAAGTCTGCCTGTCTGTCTGTCTGTCTTGGGAATTTTTTTTCACTTCATTACACCAGTTATTTAAGACTTATTCCTAAAATATCAGAAAACTGCACTAAGTTTATATGACTGAATGTGTGCAGAACTTGGCACGTATATGACCTAATATAATACATAAAAACAAATGCACTGGTTAATCCTGTCTGTGTTTGAAGAGTTTCAATTAGACGACCCTCCAGAATATTTATTCAATCCCATAATTGATTTTACTTTTTTGACAGTATTTCATCCATCTTTTTTTTTTTGTTTTTTTTTTTAATCTTTCCATATATATCAAACAAAGCAGTGTTGTTGATGCTCCAAACATAATTTTATTCTCTTACAATAAATCTTTAAATCAGAAATGTTTTCCACATTCTGTTGTAAAAAAAAAAAAAAAACTTTATTTGTCATTATACATTGTACAATGAATTTAATATCTGTTTAATCAGACGTGACAGTAATTACATACATGTCTACAATATAACTACTGACGTAATACTTAGTTGAGTTTCTTCTGGACATATTTTTATCTTTCTAATAAATTAAAAACTAAACATAGGGCAATGAGTGGCTTCTATCGTTTGTTATTTCATGTTTTTTATCCTCTGGAGGCCGTCGTACTCTCTCCTGTTATTCAACCTGTGTCCTCTAACTGGGACTGTAAAGCTACTGTGCCACCTAGCTTCAGGAAAGGCGGATGGCTTTCAGCACAAACACATTTTCCCATCCTAACATTGTTTTTCTCTGCGGCTGCTCGCTGCCTGTTGTGTGTTTGTAAAAGACTCCACAGTTTATTGTGTTTGACTGGATGGAAATCTACAGACAGAAAATAACAGTAACAGCATTGGATGATGTTAGAGGAAGAGCTGGAACCAGAATGGACCAGATGTAATGTTATTTTGTTTGGAAATAGTACCAGTAAGAAGACACCATTATTTTAATTTTGTAATTTTTTTTTCCATTTTATATAAAAGTATATCGCTATTTTACACTTATTCAAATTTTAATGGTGATCACTTTAAAAAATAGTCATAAAAAAAGTGAGTTGAATATGTGCAGATAATTATTATTTATGGATATTTTAATGAATTAATTCAAGAATAGTTTAACTCATAAAGACCCAGTGCTACTTTTATGGCAGTTCTCAAGTAATTTTTTTCTCCTTATTTAACCTTTCTTAAGTAATTTACCACCAGTGACTGTAATATTATCATACCTGTTTCATTATTAGCATCAGGTTTTTAGCTTTGGTTCATGGCAACTAGTTACTGTATGTGAACATTGTTAGGAAGTCAGAAAAGTCCTGTCAAAAATTTTTTTAAAAATTTATGTGAGTAAGGTCATTTGATGTTCATAAAGACCATCGATGACTTTTTAAAAATTCAGGTTGAGAAGCAGATCCAGTGCATCCTTTTCAAATATATTTCTAGCGGTCTCAGTAGCGGGCAGGCTAGTTAAAAAAGCGGTTGGTTGTGGGTCGTTTTGACCCACTCATCAGAGAGAGTGCTTTGTTTTTTTATATTTTTTGTGCATTAGTTATGGTTTGTGTATTACTTATAAGTAAGACAGTTGCAAATTTAGAAAAAAAAAATGCTATAAATGTACCACTTTAGACCTGGAACAGCCATTGCCAACTGTTAGGTGCATATCGTTGTTGTTTCCGGGTGATGAGTGTGAGTAAACAAGCAGCAGTCAGTGAGCAAGATTGAGTGGAAAGCATGAGTTTGTGCTTGTTGTTTGTGCAGCCTTAAGCTTTGCACTCCATCATTGTCCTAGAGATGCGACCCAGCACTGGCCGATAATGTGTCTTCTTAGACCGGTGTCTGCTGCACAGGGTCAGTGAGCAGTCCATCAGTCCAGGTCACTGGATAATAATTCATCCGGTTTTGGAACAGCCCAAGAAGGAGGCAACATGTCGTCTGACCGACAGAGCAGTGAGGTTGTATTTAACG
Source organism: Siphamia tubifer (assembly GCA_020466265.1). Lineage (NCBI taxonomy): Eukaryota > Metazoa > Chordata > Actinopteri > Kurtiformes > Apogonidae > Siphamia > Siphamia tubifer. Next base: position 9,531,295 of record CM035785.1, on the reverse strand, counting down.
AGCTACAGCATAAGTTGCCTGATGGAACTAGTACTATACATATTTTCAAATAGCTAACAATGAAAATTCAGAACAGGTAGCCTTTAAATCTCCTTCAGCATTATATTGTATTATAATAATACTATAGTAATGAGTGAATGGCTTTAGATCATGAAAACTGCATTATTAGTTTTTTTTTCTCAACCACTGGACTCAGACAATAGCTGTAATTTTGCCTTAATTAATTTACTTATTTGTTATTTTGAATATGAAACAATGCATTAAAACGTCACATTTACAAAATAAGACTGGCAGGTTGCAAAATCTGCCTGTTTTATTTGGTCAGTTTAAGAGGCTTCAGTTTTTTGTGATGACACTATGATGCAACAGACTTCATCAAATATATATATATATTTTTTAATAAGAACCATTTCAGAGCCTCAGTTGGTTCTTTATAGTTCTTTATCATGTTGATGAACTTTACATAAAAGTCAACTGGCATTTGCCCCCCCCCCTACCCCGTCTTTGTGTATGAATTGTGCATTCTCAGGGGCTTGGAGCACTTGTACAGGAAACGAAACGGTCGGGTGAACTGATGCTGTGTCGCACTCGTGAACCCGTAAGAACATGCATTGGACTTTGTCTGGAGATGTGGCATCAGATGGAAAGTCTGAAGAAAGGGGTTTGGACTTTTGAATAGTGTAATTTCTGAATGTAACTAGCTGGAACCATTTTTTCCAGGATCTCCTACCCTACCTTTAATCTTAATTTGTTCTTTTTCTGAACCCACTTTATCCTCACTACGGTCACAGGGGTCACTGGAGCCAGTCTTAGCTATTTATGGGGAAGTAGCGGGGTTTACCTTGGACATGTCACCAGTTCATCACAGGACTGAACATATAGAGACAAACAATCACTCTCATATTCACACCTATGGGCAATTTTAGATTAACCTTTTAACCTATCTGTGCATGTGTTTGGATGAGGGAGGAAGCCAGAAAGCCCATGTAGGGATGGATGGATGGATGGATGGATGGATGGATGGATGGATGGATGGATGGATGGATGGATGGATGGATGGATGGATGGATGGATGGATGGATGGATATATATTAACCAATGACTGTTTGACAGATGGTTGACCACATCAACGTTGTCCGGTCATAATTTTCTGTTGTCGGGTTAAAAAAAAAAAACAAACCAGCCTGTATCAGTCATTCCACTGCACAAACTCTTTTACGTTGTAGTGTAGGTTATAAAGAGGAAGCTTTCTGATGTCACCATAGCATATCTTTAAAAATGATGAATTTGAACATTAGCAATACAAGACAAAATTTATTAATGGCAAGCGCAGAGCTCAATTAATCTATGTGGTACGAGACCATTTCGCTCCAGTTTACAACGTTTACTCAAAACATAAACGAAACACAAAGCCGACGTGAGGTAATAGAACTTGTAGAGCTAGCAGCTAGAGACTGAGGCAGCAAGTTGTCACCATGACAACCAAAAGCGCGGTGGATGACTTGTGTTATCCATCCTACAGGTCTATTTAAAATGACATGACAGGTGGGCTACGACAAAAGGAGTTTGTGCAGAACTGACGCAGGCTGGTGGACACCACTAAGGTGTTTTTTTACACCATATTTAGCAGCAGAATTTACTGTAACATCAGGTGTTTTCTCTATGTGTGACGGTTTAAAATGAGCTTTTAACATCTCACAGTGTGACTCGTGTTTAAAAAGTGAGTTAAGCGTGCCACGGTGTGTAATGGCTGTGTGTGTGTGAGCCGACAAAGCAACTGTTTTCTTTTCTCTGTGACTGACTTCAACGGATTAATGAGGCTCAGTGATTGTCCAAGATTCCGTATAAATGTTTCCCTAATACATACATACATACTTATTGATCCCTTGCCCATCACAGTTTACCAAACAACACATAATATCCCCACAGAAAAAGCTCCCATTGCCATTAAATGGTGTTGGAATCGAACCCAGGACCTTCTTGCTGTGAGTCCCTGGACCATCATGTCACCCCAACCTTTAGTCTAATTTACTTAATTCTTTTATATCTGTGCATGTGTAAAACAAACAAAATAAAAACCTGAAATTTTAGCAACGGAAGCGAAATAGTCAAACGTGATTTAAAGACAGTGATAGGAAGTTTGAATCTACTGTCACCAAGTATTTATGTACTCTGAAAGAAATCTGGTAATGGACTGAAACCAAACCAGGTTTTTATTTTGGTTTTTGTTTTTTTACCTCCTCCAAGGGGGTAATGTTTTTGCTGGCCTTCGTTGGTTTGTTGTTTGGTTTGTTTGTGTACAAAATAACTCAAAAACTTTTGACAGATTTTGATCAAATTTACAGCGTAGGTTGGTAATGGGGCGGCATGGTGGTGCAGTGGATAGCACTCGTGACTCACAGCAAGAAAGTCTCTGGTTCAAATCCCACATCAGACCTTTCTGTGTGGAGTCTCCCCGTGTCCGCATGGGTTTTCTCCAGCTACTCCGGTTTCCTCCCACCATCCAAACACATGCACTGATAGGTTAACTGGTTAATTTAAATTGTCCATAGGTGTGAATGTGACAGTGATTGTTTGTCTATATATGTTCAGCCCTGAGATGAACTGGAGACTCATACAGGGTGTACCCCGCCTTTGCCTATTGTAGCTGGATTAGGCCCTCAGTGACCCCCGCGACCCTATTGAGGATAAAGCGGGTTCAGATGACGAGACAAAAATGTTGAGATCTGGAAATGATTAGAATTTAGTGGTGATCTGGGGGGGGGGGGGCCTTGGTGGAGGTCTGCCCTCTCAGAGTGCTTTTCTAGTTGATTATAGATTAGTCAAGTGCATGTACACATGTCAGATCTGATTATTTCATTTACCTGTTTAATTTTTTGGGAGACAGTCTTCCATTCTCTACAGTGTATGGGAGACATTGAGTGTAACTCAAGTCCTAATATCCCACTGCAGTTCCCAAACGTGTATTTTTAGAGCTGAATTTGACCTCAGATACAAACATACTCCTTACAAGTATAAATGACAACGGACATCACAGATACAGATGGAAAAAAAAAAAAAAGTTTGAGGGGAAATAATGGTTACGTCGTGTGTGTCTGTCCCAGTTTTTGTGGTAACCTTTATTTTTAGTCCAAACCGTCCTTTTAAAAACGTGTTTTCTCAACACATCGCCGACATGCTCTTTCAGTAGGTGACACTGTATGAAGGTTCAAAGATGTTCCACCTGCAGCTGAGTTCAAAGCTCTTCCACCTGCCGTTGATCCGACTGTAAGGAAATTGGAAGGCCGGGCCCGATGCCAAACCACAGCCGGGCGTGGAGCTCCGCAGCAGATGGATATGTTTGGGGCTGAAGAGACTTTGAAGATGAAGCCTCTCAGCCGTGGACGTACACTCACACACATTTGACTTCTCAGCTGTTTCCCCCGGTGAAGTAATCGGGATGCGACGGGAAAAAAAGTCAACGCTGCGGAGTGTCAGGTGCCTGATTGAGTGAAAAAACCGTGAGATTAGTTTGCTCATTCATAATTTGGGTGGAGCCGTCTTGAATTTACTCGGCCCATGACGTCATGAGAACACTGAGGTCAAGTTGAACATGAACGTTAACCAGGACATTCCCAAATGGCCTCTCAACAATGACACGAGAGAATTGTAAAGAGATCAAGAGGAGAGACTGCATCGCTTCAGGCTGGAAGAATGAATATTACAGGACAAAGGCTGTTGGTCTGAATATACACCGACACTGCTTACCTGCACTAAGACTCCAAACTGAAGAAAAAGACACTATATGATGTCAACAAATAACAAATAAGTCAAATCCATTTTATTTCAAGAGTTATTTTAAAAACAACAGATGCATTGACAGTAGAAATAGAAAGAAAAAAAAATACAAAAAACGTAATAAAATGAAATGAAGGAAAATACATAATTCTCAGTCCAATTAAAGTTATTGGTTCCCAAACTTTTTTGTCTCATGACCTCATTTTAATATCACAAATTTCTAGAGATTTGTTTTATGTGTTTGTGGTTGTTTCATCTTTCTTGCGTTTGCAGCATTTCGTCGATACAATGTGTTTGCCCCCGTCAGCCACCGTACGGTTGAATTCTAGGTGACCTCACGTGGGGTCCCGACCCCAAGATTGAAGAACACAGATCTGTTAATTAGATTTGTCATATTTGATTTCAACCCTTTCATTCATACAGGTCACGACAGTGGACACCTATTCTCCAGCTGTTCCATTGTAAAGTTGAGGAAACAGTTATTCAATCAACCTTTATGTTCTTGAATTTGTAATTGATTTAAATGCCTGGTACAACTAAAGGTACAACAAAAAATAGATCATGTTGGTTTAATTTCAGACCTTATATCTATGTATTTTCCATGTTTTCTTGATAATAACCATAACTTCAAGGTTGACAAACACTGCCATAAAGACTCAGTGTTAATTTCACAGTACTTCCTGAATAAGTTTTTCTCTCTTTTGAACCTTTAAGTGATTTATGACCATTCATTACAATATTATCCTGACTGAAAATCGAGTATTTTCTTATATTCAATTCAGTAATCATGTAGATCTTCCTATAACCTCAGAGAAAATTCAATGGGTATTATATCGAAAACAGAAAAAAGCTGAAGACAAAGTGACTTTTTCATCAAAGATATCAACAAAAGGTCAAATAAAAAGCATCTCCATCCACTGTCATTGATCCAACTTCATGGATTTTATTAATAAATCAATGCTGTAGAAGGTGACAGTGTTTCCATGGTAACTATGGAGCCTCTGAACGCCCAAACAGTCCTATTTAATGACCATGAAAAGATGACAAACTGTATTTTAAAACAATTGACAGGGTCAGTGGATCAACAGATATTAAATAGTGTGGATAAGTACCGGTAGATGTTTTTGGTGTTCACATGTTAAAAGCCAAAGTATAAAAATGGGTTTTTAAATGTGTTTTAATAGTGTCACCTGTAGATGAGATACTGATATGGACAGGTAGGCTGTTCCATAGTTTAGGAACGACTACAGAAAAGACCCGCAAAACTTTATTATAAATGAGAAGGAACAAACTCGTCATTCATTTCTTTGCTTTGTTTAATAAAGAAAACATGAATAAATGTGGTTAAAATATGGTAAATATCAGCAATTAACAGAAGGAAATGGAGCACGATGTGATCCAGAGCTGCGCAATTAATCAAACTTCAACCTCAATGGTAGCCTGGACTATTATGTAATCACAAAAGGCTGCAATTAAACTTAAACTAATCAGTCTCTGTTTAGGCAGTGAAGCGTGTGCAGTGTACGGTCATGTGACCACAATAAGAACATGACCTCAGTTGTCAGGTGATATTTTCCATTTAGTGACACTGATCTTCAAAACCAAGCAAGTAAATATGATACTATTATGTTTATCACAACTGCATTTGTAAATCACTACATTGCCTGCATAAAACCAGATATAATATGATATATGTTGAAAGTAAGGCGGATGTAAAACCTGCATTGGCTACAGTCTGTGGTGAAATCCAGTAGTGATTGGAGAGAAGATCAAAAGAAACGGGTGATTTATTCTAAAAGAACTAGTTTACGCTGGTTCTGTTACAATGCACAGAACTGACTGGAAGTATGTTTGTATTATTAATATTTAATGAAATGTATATGGGAGTGTGGATGTATTTGTTTTTAAAAAGAACTAAATAAATAGATATGTATGTAAATCTGAACTTAAAACATTTAAGGCAATCGTTTGCCTCAATTATTTTAAGTTGTTTAAAAATATATAAGTTTCCGGAACTTAAAATCTAGATGCTTATTAAAGTATACTTACATTAAACTATTATTAACTTAGTATTCTAAGGTTCTGTCAGTCCTATTGGGAGACAAAGTCAGTGTCTTTGTCCAAGAACACTTGGACATGTGGACAGACAGAGCCGGGACGTGAACCCTTTAATCATTGGACGACCCACTCTACCAACTGAACCACAGCCGTTTTGTGATTGCAATTTTTTTGGTGTGATAAACATTAGTGGTTATTTGAAGTTCTCTGAAATAGTATTTACTCATCTACTACATGAGTTAGTTCATTTTTTGTTCAATCATCCTTATTTGAAACAATAGAAATAATATCATTGTCAGCATTTAATGACTTAATTCCACTCAGTTGTACCTCATCTGTGTTGTTAATTTATGTTCACTTATATCCACAATAGTTACCCTGAATAAAAAAATATTAGTAAGAAGTACTTAAAAAGGAGAACATGTTACAGCAACTGAATACATTTGAGTTAGTAGTACTATTTCTGAAACTTTTAGTATTTACAACTGAATATATTTCTTTATTGTGAACGTGTAAAGGGGGAGGGGGACCTAGAACTGGCCCTGATCCAGATGGTTCAGTGTCCTCATCATTATTTATCTTCAGCTTTTCATTAATAATAATAATAATAATAATAATACTTGTAGTTTTAAGTACAGTAGCCAGTCTTGGAAATACAAGATCATTCAATGACAGGTTTCTTTTCCTTAGAACAAAATATAAATGTGATTTGGACAAAAAAAATAATTTTAAATGCGACTTGTAAAAGAAAACAAAAAACATGTTACTGTTTATCTGTCAAATGTTCACTGTGGCTGATTTAATATAATATATAACAAATGCATGGGGTGTCCGAATCTTTTTTTTTTTCATGTATGTGAACAAATACTAATTATTTTTTGCAAAAAACCCCAGAAAAAATTATAAATGTCAGAAACGTGTGATATTAAAATGATATCACGAGTGAAAAAAGGGACTCCAGAGTTATTAAACACATTCAGTCAATGCTTTTAGCACATAATGGTGAAATACAACTTTACATACAACTTCATTCAGCTGCTTTAATACAACTAAATTGAACTTAGTCATAGTTAGTTCAAATAACTGTGACAAGTTTATAATAATTACGTACAGAATAAACCTGTAACTGTACCGCTTTAATCAATACACTACAGTTGATCAGATGAATACTTGTAAGAATGAGATTGGCTCTGAAGGGTAATAGAGCACCAGTGAGGTCACATGTGTTTACCACACGTGTTGTGTGTGTGTGTGTGTGTGTGTGTGTGTGGCCCGTCATCCTGCAGCATTGAGTCAGTGCTTCTCTTGTTCTCCCCTAATTGATCAGCAGATGGCATTGACAAATGATGAATAGGTCGGACACGGTACACCCTCACACTCTAAACACACACACACACACACACACACACACACACGAATGTGCACTGTGGCGCCCCTCTCGGTGTCATCACTCTTGTCCTACAAGACTCCTAACACCCCAGTGGCATGGGAGAGTGAGCGCATCAAACCACAGAAGAACAGCCCTCCTCGCTTCACTGAGACAGAGAGACTACACAAAGACATGAGAGAGAGAGAGAGAGCGAGGAAGAGGAGATTCCTTACATAGCTTCCCATTTGTATGCACGGCTGCCGTCAGAGAAATGAAGGTATCCCCAGATATCCCATCCCTCCCTGTTCTTTCATGTGGCATTCAAAGGCAGCTCTTTCCTCTTTGGGTCTATTGAGATGCCACCACCTGTAACTGGATGCAAGGTTTTCTGTCTTTTGTCCTCTCCCTCCCTCCCTCTCTCTCTCTCTCTCTCTTGCTCTCTCGATCTCTCACACACACACACACACACACATAGACTGTGGGATAACGTGTATAAATGAAAAAAGGAGTCAATGACTTAGAAGGTTCACATCTCCCAGTGACACAAAACACTACAGCAGTAAACTGAAGATTTCACTTCATTGAGAAGATGAAATTAACTCAACAGGTGAATTCAAGCATCACTGGGCGGCAGGAACAAAACACACAACCAAACAGGAAACACTATGACGTTAACAAACAGGAATGTACTCATTTACAAAGTCACAGTCTTATAAAGTGTTGTATTTTATTACAGTATTTCACTGCACTCGTTAAAAACACACCTTTTAATCTATCATTCATTCATTCATTTAATAATAATAATAATAATAATAATAATAACAATAATAAACTTTATTTATATAGCACCTTTCATAAAAAAAAACTGCTTCATATTGATTAAGAATTAAAATAACATTTTAAAGCAAGGGTGAAAAACATTTGATTGCACAAAATTGTAAAAGATAAACTGATTATACATACATTATAAAATGTCAATAAAATAAATAATAATTACACACAAAATATAAAGAATGGGGTTACAGTATTGTAACCCCACTCTTTATCTCCTTTCAAAGGCTGGTGAAAATCAAAATGTTTTTAATTTGGTTTTAAATATACTCAGTAAACTGGCTTCACTGATGTCTTTTGGAATTGTATTCCATAACTTTGGTGCATAGTTAACACATTTTCCAATTCCAATTTTCTTTGTCATATATCTGGGAGTCACTAGTAAGTAAGAGGTGGAAAGTAACTCAGTAAAAGTACTTTATTACTGTACTTAAGTAGATTTTTTTTTTTAGATATCTTTACTTTACTTGAGTATTTATTTTTCTGGAAACTTTTTACTTTTACTCCCTGCATTTTTACATAAATATCTGTACTTTATACTCTTTACATTCTCAGAATAGACTCGTTACTTTTTCAAACTAAACAAATGTGACAGTATACAAAATTAAGTCACCAGAGAAAAAATCAGTGGAGGAGAGAAACTCTGATTTTATATATTATAGTTATATGACTATTGTTTGACAATTTTGAGTTTTTATTACACAGTTTTAACATGTTATCTCACAATTTTGACCCTTTATCTTAAAAATGTGCATTTTTAAAAATCTCATATTTATATATTTTTTAAATCTCATATTTATAGATTTTTTTACCTTGTATTTATATATTTTTTAAATCTCATATTTATAGATTTTAAAAATCTCATATTTAGAGATTTTTTTCATCTCATATTTATAGAGTTTTTA